>LBNU01031891.1:0-55210 GCA_014162995.1 Artemisia annua
GGCGACTATGTCGACGGTACCATTTGCATTAATTTAATAATTTATATTGGTATTATACCGTCAAACATGTCGACGGCATAATACCAATATAATAATAAATTAAAATAAACTAGCCGTCGACATGTCGACGGCATAACTACAAAATAATTAATCTAAGATTAATTATTTTGTTAATTAACGTTATTGTCCCGTCGACATTGTCGACGGGATAATAACTCCCCCGTAAGAATTTGTTGACCGAAAAAAGTGTGGGTCCCACGTAAGTCGACGGGGTTTGTCGACGGGATAGTCGTTCCCGACGAGGCACAGCCGACAAGAGGTAGCCGTCGTCATGTCGACGGGATAATATACGCCCGTCGACATGACGACGGGATGGCCCCGAAAATGTCGACGGGAGTGGCGTCGAATGTAGTAGTGACATGAGAAGAAGACCAGTAGTTTGTTAATTTGAATTTTGATTTGGGAAAAAGTAGAAAGTTAAGTATAAACTATAATCTATTTAGAAAATGATACGTAGTGGTTTACTTATTATACATTAGTAAAACTTGTTTGTTCTTTGGCCTAAGCAAGTGAGATGGACTAAAAAAAAGTGAACTCGGATCGAGTGACGATCTTACGAGTTTACGTGCGATTCCACGATCTTACATTCGATCTCACCCTAGATGCGATCTTATACCGATACTACATGATCTTAGCTAGTAAACACGTAAGATCGTACGATCTTACGAGTTTACTCGCGATCTTGACATCGTTAAGTATACGTAGCATTGTAATGTGGTGTTGTATCTTATGTTTATGTTTGTGGTATTATATTTATTTATTTATTTATTTATATCTCTACACATGCCAATTCATCTTGTTAACTTAATATGATAGCGTGCTTGGTAATGAAATAGATCAATAGTTCTTACATGAATAATTGAAAATGAACAAGGCTAGTCTTGAAATATTTCAAGACTTTTACGTGTCATTGTGTGTGAAAACCACATATAACGTATCTAGCTAGTAACATGAATTAAGTAATTATGATTGAATGTTGTCCAAAACATGGTAGTACTGTTCAAGCATGTGAGGCTATGCAAAGGTTTGGGCTACGGATGTATTTTTGGCAAGTAATTGATCACTCCTTATCTTACATTTTTCAATTTCAACTACTAAATTTAATGACAAATTTTGTCTCTTCATATACTCATAAGATCTTTATTATGCAATGAATCTTCATATTGTGTGACATAACATCAAATGCTGTAGGCTACTGTAATTAAAAGCGAGCTATTGAGTTTTATTTTTCATTATGTACTAGCTAGCTAGATCAATAAAAACTATCATCTATCCTGTGCTCACTGTCGCGACATGCACAGTATCTTTGATATGAGGTACAAATCTACAGAGAACACTGGCTTGCTGGTATTCCTTTAACAGTTAAAAAATACGAGTATATTGAAATATATGTGTAGAAACACTAGATGATATAATTATTTTATTTGACATACTACTCTGGAGAGCCATCTTCGAGTGTGAGCGAAGTATGCCACCGCCCAAGCCTCAATATTTCGAGGCCCTCAATTTGTGTTTGATGTATAAAATTATAAGTTATTTTAAAATTTTCTAAATTATAAATAAAGATGATATTCGTCTATAAATATATATACTTGAAGGGATTGTCTAACGGGTGCCCTGAGGGCAGGGCCGTCCAATGATTTGATAAAAATTTTAAGGGCCCCGTACGAAATTACATAATGAGTCATTTCGAGAAAAATGTTATAAATAAAGTGTTACCATTTATAAGATATAATGCAAATAATAATCTAACGTTCTAACATATTACTCATTTAAGATATATATTTTTTCTCTTCTAAGTACTTTTTTCTTTGTAAAAACTATGTGTACACACATATAATTATTAACGAGACAAATTTTGGGGCCCTGAGCGGTCGCTCACCTTGTACACCCTCAAAGACGGCCCTGCCTGAGGGCAGTGTTTTGCATTATTATAAAAGGAAACTTTGAGTTCATTGAATTAAAAATAAAATTTAATTATGGTAATTTACGAGTTTAAATAATGTGTATTAAATGCAATTTTAAATTCGAAAGGAAACTTGGTGTTCAATAAATATGGGTTAACTAGTGCCCTCAGGGTACTTGTTAGACAAATCCATACTTGAAAATTGACATTGTTTACGTAAATAGTTTTCATTAGTGTCACTAAATTAAAGATTTCAGTTCAAAAATACTTAAGATGAATTTAATTTTTTGAATTTATATAATCAATAAAGATTTCAGTTCATTATTTGAACTTATATAATCAATAATGATCATTCCCTCTTCTTCATTTATATTAAAAAAAAAAAAAAAAAAAAAAAAAAAAAAAAAAAAAAAAAAAAAAAAACAAACTTGAGATGAATTTAATTTTTTTGAAACCTAGAACAATTTTATTTAATGATAAACATACTGAAACAACTGCTTAATTATGAAATTCAGACAAAAATAGTTAAGATGCGTTGTATGGCCATTTATTTCTAAAATCTTCATATCATGTTAAGATTTCAGTTCATTATTTGAACTTATATAATCAATAATGATCATTCCCTCTTCTTCATTTATATTAAAAAAAACTTGAGATGAATTTAATTTTTTTGAAACCTAGAACAATTTTATTTAATGATAAACATACTGAAACAAGTGCTTAATTATGAAATTCAGACAAAAATAATTAAGATGCGTTGTATATATGGCCATTTGTTTCTAAAATCTTCATATCTTTTTTGAAATATTCATGTGAATTATATGTCAAAGTCTGGAGGTGACTTAAAATTACATGAAATGGGTCATATAACACATGCATTACAACCATAATCTGTCCATATTTTGTTTCTTGAATTATTATAAATTATTACACCATGCACTCACTATATGCACCACCATTAAATTTCATTTCCTTCAAGCCCTACACACTCGGACAATATTTTCTGTTTCACCTACAACCCCAATAAACTCAAAAAATTCGTTGGCAATGTTTTTTGTTATCACTTTCAAACCACTTAGTTAAGAATTAGGGAATTGATTGACACACTCTACAAATTTATTAGGACACTCACTATACAAACACTTAAGCAGATTATACTTAAAGTATAACTGCCTACTACATAAAGTGGAGTGTCCCAATAACTTTTTGGAGTATGCGAATCACTTACCTAAGAATTATCAGTAAAAATTTAGTGGAAAATTAGTAAGCATGCATGTGTCAACAGAATAGAAGCAACTATATATGATTAATTCAGGTACTTTTAAACATGAAGATAAGTTAATTAAATAGGAATTAGAGCAAGGATTGAGACATAATAATGAGGCAAGGTTTGATTTGTTTTTCATTCATTCTTGTGATGGACAAAGCAACTTTGAGTGAGAATTAAGGTTTGTCATAAACCCCACATGACATGCAACCTACTACAATTATTTCCTCCAAAAAAATTTGCATTAAATTTTCAAGTATCTTTTGCTTGTTCTTTTGATATTAAAAAGAATTATGATTCTTCTTATGCATGGGCATATGATTTTATTAAAGCGGTTTATTAGATGTCGAAAATCAGATACACCATACACAACACGTGGAAAGTTATATTCACAAAACGTTTGTATTTATTTTAGTTAACAACAAATGCAAAGTTGTATTGATGTTTGGTTCGATATATATCAGATATGGGTGCACAAATTCGGTTAGGTGTCAAAAGGTTAATAACTTGTGACTCGAATTCGGGTGATTTCTCATTAAGTGCATGAGTGCATACAATTTTGTACTTTAAATGCATAATGCTCGTCAAAATACCATCAATGTTTTTGTTAAACAACATGGCAATGTAGTAAACAAAGAAGTTAGTCTATCGAACAATATACATATACTGATCATTTCCTTTATTTGTATATTAATTCTTTCGATTTACATAGAGGTGCAAAGCAAGCGAGCAACAAGCTGCGCCGCTAGCCCTTTTTGAATTACAAAGCCAATTCTTTTAAAAACGACGTTTGCAAATCTAGGTGTTATGAGACGCCTAACAAACTACGTTAACAATTCATAGTGATTAAAAGATAATCACAACCTAATTGACTTATTAATCTTAATTTTGTGATATTTGGTACTCCTTTGTATAGATTGTGACTTCGTCATTGGTTGAAATTATGCTCCAACAGCAAAGGTCCAGTTACATTTTCTTGTCGATGGTTAAACTAAAAATCACCACTTTAAGCTTTTATGCCTTTAAGATACTTAAAAGTTAAAACAACTATGCCTACATCAAAAAGTTGATTTCATTCTTATTACCTTTTTAATCATCTTTTGGATCTAATTTAAGAGAATTAAATGTGGTCAATTATCGGTGATAGGGGTTAATTTGACTTTATAAAGGGGCTTTAAGAAGCCGTAAATTTATGCCAAGGGAATTCAATGAAAGTGATATTATGATGCAAAAGCTCTTTTCGTAGGGAATGAGTTGGACACCATATTAACCATGAATTTGGATCACACAATCTTACAATCAATCTACCAACATTATATTTTCCATACAAGAGACAAGACTTTTCAAGTCCAATTTCATAAACGATTCTTAAAGGTTAAAGTCAACTTTGAAGTTTTATTTGACAACCATTCTATCTTACTTTAATAACTTAATTGTTACTAGAGTAAATTATAAAAACCGTTTATGCGAAACTTTTAATTTGATATTGTTTTTACTAAACCGAAATGACTAACATACCTTAAGTGAGAACTAGAGGGGACAAAGATAACGTTATTTTAGTCATTTCAATTTGGTCAGAAACAATACATAAAGTAAAAGTTGATTGTAGCGAGTAAGCTTGTACCTTTGAGGTTTTAGATACGATGTTTGCGAATCGAACAAGCTAAAAGAGAGATTTTGTAATTTACTCTTGTTACTACTAGTGACGGAGCTTTAACTATTTCATTTTGGAGGCGCCAAACATTAAAAGTGTTCTAACACAAATTTATTTGATAAACAAAATACACTACAACCTTATATGAAAGTCAAATTTTGTGAGGGCCTAAACCGGCAAACCCCTCCTATCCCTCGTTATCCTCCGTCCATGATTACTATGATGAAGCAAAGATATTGAAATGGAAAACTACATAACGCCACCTTGAATCATGAAAAACAAAGAAAACAATGCCTAACATAATTTACATGTTTTTTCGTTGTTAATACCTCATATTTGCATTAGTAGTTATTAAATGCAAATATCTTACTACTTTACAACAACATGAAATTTTAAAAACAAAAAATAAGAATGAAAAGTAAGTCCACGTCCACTACTGCAATTTCTCATTACTTTCTGCCTTTATAGACTAACAACATCCACGTTATTCCGGTCGGGTGGCCCGCCCCGACCCGCGTGCTTCATTTTATAAAAATTTAATAATAATAAAAATAATAAATAAATAAAACTAAACTAAAAAATAAAAAATCTGTACACAAAATCGCCCACTTTCTTTCTTACTGACTGGTCAAATAAATATCGCCCCGTACCGCAAATCACGCCTGCCCGTGTGACCCCTTTTTTAATACAAGACTATTAACATAATTACTTTTTACAATGGTTAAACACTGGCTAAAAACTATTTGCAAGTCATGGAAGAGTGATAGCAGAAATATTACAGTATGTAACAAAGAAAATATCATTTGTATTATTATTCTTCCAAACATGAACTCACTCAACTCTTCGATTTTACGAAGAAACACAGGTTAAAAATAAAATGAAATGAAATGAAATGATTCTAGTTAATATATAGCTACTATTACGATAGTAACAACGACTAGTATCCTGTCGTTTTACAAAAACTATCATTCGTGCAAAATTTGTTGGGTCGAATGAAATGACCCAAACAGAATGACAGGGTGTTTAGAAGCACCCTGTCATGAGAACATCGGCCGGAGGGAAATCCCCGGTGATGTCTTGGAAATAGTCATCGACTTTTAGCATAGATGAGGATGTAACATCAAGCATCATTTCGTTACACATACTAAAGTCTTCGTCCCATAAGGTGTTGTTGTTAGCATCCGTACACCATATTTGAGGGTCATCGAATGGTATCGATGAGAAATTATCTTCCGTTGCATATTCTGATGACAATGAAACGTACTCTGACGACGGGGCTTGGTCTTCAACATGGATCGGTTCGGGTAAATCAAACTCGTCTATAGGCGAGTACTTTAAAAACGGCGAATCATCATCATCATCATCGAACTGAACCGGGTCCGATATAGGAAAATCAAATAGATTATCCAAAAATGGTACATCCATTTCAAGATGATCACTTACAAAATCACCAAAATAACCCGAATCAACATCTTGAACCGGATGAACCATTTGACGGTCCTGACCCGACCCGTTATTATCAGACTGACACTCCTCGGCTTCTGCTTCCTTAACCGGTTCGAGCCCTTCTTTAGAGTTGGACTCAGTCTCGAACCGTAGAACAGAAGTCGGGGAGGGTAAGTTATTAGACTCATCCCCGGACTCATATCCCGAAGTAGACGGGATATTGACATCCGGGGTAGAGTCTACCACCTTAGTAGGAGGTGTGACAAAATTAGTCAAAGCATCGGGCCCACGTAGTTTAATAGCAGCATTGTCGTACACCATGGCAGCTTCTTCAGCAGTATCATAAGTACCCAACCATAGCCTTACACGTCTCGCTGGGTCCCTTATCTCAGCCGCCCATTTACCCCACGGTCTTTGTCGTACTCCTCGGAACTTGCGAACACCCCCGACCATAACAACCGCAGCTGCTCCTCCACCACCACTTCTCATCGTACCACCTTTTTGTTTCACTTGTTTAGAACATATCTTTTTACCCCGACCATTTACAACATTAACCTGTGTTGAGGTTGTTGTCGGACAAGGTTTGTTGAAACTGGTTCGGATATTAACCTCGTTAACATACTTCTTAACACGTCGTCTTCCAAAAAGCTCATCCTCGTCATCACTAGATGAGTCAGTAGCATCTGGATCAGTCATTGATATCCGTACAACTTTAGGTAACAAAGTTTTTGCTTGATGTCGGTTAGATGGTTTCTTATGAGTAGAAGAAACCATGGTAGTAACGTTTTTGTGTTGGGTGTATTTGATAGGACGTAACATATCGTAACTATCCATATTTTTTTTACATACAAGTATATGTATATAACTATATATATTTAACTCAAAAGAGCATCAAAAAGAAGCTTGAGCCAGAATGAAAAAACGAATTTCAAAAAGAAGCTAAGATAGACCCTTAAAAGAAAAAGGTGATGGAAGGTTAAAAGATGGTTCTTTTATAAAAAAAAAGAAGCTCTAGATTTATGAAGAAGGTTTTATAAGTTGTTGTTGTTGTTGATGATGAAGGGAGTTGGTTGTGTGTTTTGTAACAGTGTAAGTGAGAGAGAATGTGAAAGAGAAGAAGACCAAAGGAATTTAGAAGTTGAAGTGACCATTGAATTGAATGGCAAATTTACAGTTTTATAGGATCCGACTCTCACCGGACCCATTTAACAAACACAATTATTTTATTACTTTATTAGTTTTTAATTCTTACTTTTTTAAGAAACACAATTATCATTATTTTTTCTTAAATAGAAACAAACTTTCATTTTACTTGCTATGTTTAACAATAATGTAAATGTTATTACTATTGTTGGAAAAAAGTAAAAGATTATTTTACTGCAATTATTACTAAAATAACACATATGTAACTTTGTTGCTAAAATGATTCAGAGCATATACAACCACGTTTTTAGTACTACTAGTCATAGTTTACCAAATGATTTCTCACCTAGCATTAATCTTGAGTTTTTCACAACCAAATGATTATGGTTTTAAAATTTTCTAAATGAAAGTATGAAATAGTCGTCATAATGTGAAATCTGTTTAAAACCTAAAAACTTAAAAGTTAGTAATTTTGTTAGACTAAAATACCATTATTTATAAACATAAATGCAATCTATTAAATATTTAGATATCTAGTTACAATTTAAACCACTAACATTTTTTACTCACTTTTACCGCATCCATATATATTCGTAAGAAAATTTGCTCCAAAAAATTAACTATGTTATACGCATTACCACTTTGTGCGAGTAATCATATAGCAGTATATAAAATGTGCATGAGCAAATAAAAAAACTTAAAAGAGTATATAAGCTTAGATAGACAGAATAATATACAAGTAAAGGTGCTCTCTATAATAGCTATTTCTTTTATTTTTATGACTAAAAAATAAAGGAAGAGTGAAAAATATCTAAGGAAGGTAGGCAGAGTGACCGGAAAGTAAAGATTCCGATGAGAGTCCGTCCGTGTGCGGCTTATCGATGACGGTGAGAGACAATGGTCCAATGAGTGAAGTGGAAGCATTGCTGAGTCAGCACATGGTTAAACCTAACCTCGTATGTCGTGTAACCAGTCACGTGACACCCAAGATGCTCGGCTATGTTAAAAATCATGTCGGTCAAATTTAAATGTTTTGACCACTTTTAATTTTAACTACTCAGTTTTATTTTCACTAATTATTAATCCATCTTTTCATTTATTAGCTGTAAATGTTTTGGACTCATTCTTGGTAACAATATTTATACCCCCAACCGTACATTCCATTTTGCATTTAATACATTTCTTTATTTACTATTACCGATATACAAATACAACTAGCAAAAAGACTTTTTTACAGCAACTAGTAATAACGTGGGTAACCTCGTATCCGGGGCCATATATAATTCGACTATGGTACGTCTCTGGGTTTAACTCTGTTTCTTTTATTATCTTTTTCGAGATGCCTATTTAGTTTTAACCCACCAACAACTCCTTAATACTAGTAATATTTAGGATTGTTTTGCAGTTTCAAAATGTTGAAAAATGATCGATCTTTTAGCATATTTGGAAAGTATTAAATTAAGCCATGCATATGGAACATTTGGAAATTTATTAAAGTGTTGAAACTTGAAATGTTGGTTATTAATATAAATCGAAAACCGGGTTAAACCGGGACGCTTGAAACCCGGCGGGTTGATCCGGTTTAATTTTACCCGTTTTTTTACCTAACCCGTCGGGATGACCCGGTTTAAATTGACCCGTTTCAACCGGAACGGTTTAACCGATTAAACCACTCGGGTTGAACTGGGCTTCAAAACATTACACTTAATCCCCAAATCCTCAAACTTTTATTATTTTTTTGTTTATAATCTATAAACTTTTTTATCACTAAAATTATCTACCGTTATAAAATCTCATTGTTATGCACGGGTACTTGTCTAGTTAGGCATAAATACTGGTTTTATGTATAATACATTCATTTTAATGTTTAGTTACCTATAGATATTGGTATAGTTTTGTTGCCAGTTTATTGGTATTTTAACGGCAGGTTTTACAAAATTCATTAATAATGTTTAGGTACCTATAGATATTGGTAAAGTTTTGTTGTCAATTTATTGACATTTCTAAGTTTTAGGCACTATATTTATTTCTGAAAATATACTTTACTTATTATGCATACCAGCTTAGTTATAATGCATAGTTATGTTTTTTTTTTTTAAAAGAATAATGTCTACCTAGGTTATTAGCTAGTGAAAGATTTTCTTACAATTAAAATATTAGGTTGGAATATTATTGAAAAGTCCTTTTTTAATCCAGAAAGTAATTAACAAATAGTTATATCATCCACATTTTGAAACAAATTGTTATATTAACCAATATATATAAACATTTTTAACATTACCTTTTTCTTATATATAAAGTGGTAAAGTAAATTTCCCTATAAAGAAGAAAATGCTTTCGATATATACTTCTTTTACGAAATATTCCCACAAAACTTCCACCTTTTTTAGAAACATTTTCAAAAGGAGATACTTCAATTCTTATAATACAAATTTAAAACCTTAAAAGGAAAACACGAGCAGTAACATATTCTGGTCGATTCCATACTCTCAAGTCTCTTTAATAGTTACTCCTATAGTAAATTTTATATATTTTACCTATAGTAAATTATATACATACAACCATGAAGCACTTAAATGAAATGTGAGATTAATCGAATTTCACGATTGCACAAATTATAAATTTAAGAAAAAATAATTTGCATGCACTTGGAATTATGGTCAATTACAATTAGCTTCTATATGCTGGTGGTCAAAGCTATGGTGGTTGCAAACCGAAAAACAAAAACGTAAACATTCTTGCAAACAATATAAGAAACAAATATTGCCGCCTAATGCATAATTTGTATCCTCAAATTCGTTATTTTCCTTTATCGTACGACATCGTTTTTGTTTTGTCATCGTTTTTGTTTTGTTAGAATGATACATTAATACCGGCAAAATGGTAGTCTACGTGGCATGATATTAGTGGAGTGCTGCCGTACACGTCATCCTATAGGTAGGAAAATGTCAAGCAAAATTTGAATATTTAGAGTTGCCGTTTAGATTTTGGTTTGCCCATCACCTGCTTGTGTAAATCATTACTATTGCCGTTTATATAATTAAAATTATAAGTCGTTTTTTATCAACCAAATTAAGCCGTTTTAATGACTTGGACGTTGTAATTTGTTTGCAACCTATTTGCATGCATCAACGTAAACATATGCCTTCAGTTTCTTCACGTACAATCTTCCCATGCACATTTTCTTTTCTCATTCTTGTTTTTATAGCTTTAAGCATATTAAATAAATAAATTTAACGATAACGTAAAACCTCTCTAATATTTGTTTCCTTGGCAAACAATGTAAAATTTCACTTTTTCAGTAATCACTAACTCATCCTTGGCCTATCGGTATCCATGTGTATGTTATGTGCGGGTGACCAACCACGGTGGTTTAAGATATGCAGGTAAATTTATGTTTTACCCGACTTTGGTCTAATCAATAACTAAATGACCATAAAAATTAAGACATCTGTAGGTAAGTTATGAGTGGTGGCTTTAAGCACACGTACAAAAAACATATTTTAAGTTATAACAATTTTTACTTTATCATACCACTTTCTTGCACATGCAATTGTAGAAACAAATATTCGAGAAAAAGATTAGATCAATAGGTGTTAGAACTCAACACAACATATATACTACTGATCACAATCCGTTAACTTATCTCAATGAGTTCAAAACATGAAATCTACGACGACGCCATTTTAATGACCGTTCCTAATTAAGTCGTGCTAAACAATCCAGAAACATACAAATTCAAGAAATAGGAAGTAAATTTCAAAAACGTGTTGTGTTTGAATCAAATGAAGGTTGATCAGTTTGTGTGTGGATTGTTGAAGTTAAAATGCAAGTTGCATTAGTCTTAAGTCTTGGAATTTGGCCCCATTGCCCTTGAGCCAAGTGAATTCTTAACAAAACATTTTAAATGCATAAGACAAGTAATGTCAAGTACATAGAGCTCGACAAAATCATCAAATTAATATTTAAAAATACAGTTAGTCTTTGATTTGTATTTGTTTGTATGTATTTGATGCTTTGCGATATTTTGTGATAGTTAAAGTCAGAATTATAATTTCGCAAAGATCAAGATTAAGATTTTTCAAGTCAATTAAATTTATTTTTCACCAAGTTCTAGATGATGTTCCACCCTTGATTCCAGCTTTCACCACCTATGCTCTATGTATCTTATACTCCAGTTTTCGACACACATGCATGCATTCAAAAGCTGTACGTTGTGCTTCTAAATATAGACTTTGCTAGCTCATTGTATTTACCAATATACCCTCGTGTTAACATACACACGAAGCAAAGATTTTTATCGTATTTTTTTGTCAGTATATCTCTTGACCAAGACCAAGAGTGTTTGCATGAATTTAAGGTATATCATATCATGTATCAAAATTATGTAATGTGCATAATATAAAATTTTCATGATATAAACATCCTTCAAGCTTTACCAAAGATCATTCATCAAGAAAGTCATATTATATGTCGTGGCTAGTTAATTTCAACAGTATCAGTAATTATATTGTGTAGAATTTCAGTTTCTTTGTTTAATTAGTGTATAGAAAATTGTAAAATACTTCAAGGTAATTTACGGGAATAAGAAATTAAAAACATTTACACATACGATGCCTTTTCACTTTGTTCAAGTAAAAAGTTAAGCTTTTCTCTTTCCAATAAAGATTTTGTTTTGCATGTATGTTTAAGACATAAGAAAGCAGCCAACAGCTAATTTGCCCAATTGAATTGCTTATGACTTCCCAGTGTAGAAATTCCTATGATATACATTACCTTATAAAAACCAGTGTAGAAATTTGTGAATTTTCAGGCTACGAAGACTTACCTTGTTTTTGCTTCTTCTTTGTATATGTTTGTTTGTTTGTTGCAAGTATAAATCCACAAAGTTAGTTTTAATTTAACACAATGAATGTGATACAAGAAAGTTTTACAACACTTTATGCACTGAACACTATCACTGTAATGTAGTAAAAATGTTGATTGAACACACTAATAATAGTTAGATGAACTTGAAATTTGAAACTAATAATCTAAGAAAAATAAGGAAAATATGAGTATTATTTTGGTTTTAGAGGCCGGTAGACTCGAAACAAGTTGTTGATTGGGGTTTATAAGCTAATTAAACAAAAATATCAAGAAACGAGAATCGTAAAAAAATATATAAACAGTAATAGAAAATAGCATATTCGCTGAAGGCGGCACTACTGCTAAACATCAAGTGAGCATTATGGTATGAAAACTTTTTGTATGGTTATTTTTTTCCCAAAAGAATTGCATTTCCAGTTTTATAGAATCAAAAGATTTATATAATCAAAAGGGAAGGGTTAAACGATCGGATATGAAGAGATAAGGTAGTCGCCAAAATCACACATAGTAGAGAGAGAGAGAGAATTAAGGTAGAATATGCATACTATTAAGGTAGACTATGAGTGGAAACCGCCAGGATGTGGTAGTTGTTTGGTGTTTGGTTACGATGATAGTCAATGGCCTAAACGTGTGGTTTCTGAACCTGGTGCAAACTTAGGAGCTGATTTGAGGAGGCAAAATGGTCCAAGTCATACAAAGAATATTGCTTACTAAAATGATGGGTTCAAAGTGGTACAAAACCATAAAACTAAAGGTAAGCAACATGCTAGGTCATTGGGTTTTTAAACTTAAGACATTTGTGTATCGTCTTCTATTTACCTCTAGCGGGTTTGGGACGTCAAAGAAGCAAGGAAGTGAGGGGAAAAAATGAGGCCACTAAATATGGCCTTGAGTTCTAATAATAAGAGACCTGTGACTTCGGATGATCTAACCTGGTTACTCTTAAAAATTCTTTTGAATCGCTGAAGGAAAATGACATGATGTTGGAGAATGTGGGTACTTCAATTGTTGAAATTGTTGGTAATACCGTTAAGGATGTGGATGAGGCTGTGGAAGATAGTGATAATGATGATGATAAGGTTTACGATGAGACTGTTCAATTCATAGCTAGTAGAGGTGCAGATGGTGCAAATTTATGTGAGGATGAAGATTATAACATCTATGACCTTGAAGGTTTAACAAAAAACAATTGGCATTTTGTGATGCGATATTGTTCTTTGTAGTCGAATTTGAAGATAATTTATATTTGATGTATTTATAAGTTAAATGCAAGCTAGTGTTTAGTGTTTTTTTTCCCTTGATAGGAGTAGTTATATCTTGTCATGTATGTTTTACCGTCTAAATAATGGGTTGAGATATGAGATTCACTCACATCTGATGCACTTAACTATTTTTTGAAGTAACATATTTACCGGGTTAAAACTTTTACTCACAAAGAAACTAAGGCGCAAAATTTGGTTACTCCATAGTGTCTTGCGTAGGGGATGTTGTTGATTTCCTCACAAGTAATTAAGGGTTCAAATATCGCTAGTTATGTACATTTTAGGTTGGTCAAAGAATGGTCGGACCACGGTCTCGAGATTAACCTTACGAGGCCTTATACATATAAGTAAAAAATGATCGCCCTTCCCGGGTACTTGAATAAAAAGCTCATCTATTTGCTCGTTTATTTACCGGTTTTCAATTTAAGTACCATTAGTCTTTTTTAAGAATATTAGTGACAATGTGGTTTATATATATTGTTATGAGTAAAAAATTTAAAAACTAAAAAAAGGAAATGGAGAGAATATTGGTTAGAGCAATGATAAAAGATGAGAAAATCGAAGAAGGAAAAACCAAGAATTAATCCCTATGCCAACATTGTATGTAAAATCGAAACTAAGAATTAATCCCCATGTAACAGTAAATAATCCCTAAATAAAACAAGGAAAATCCATAGTAAAAATAAAAATAAAAAGGAAAATTATAGTAAAAATTCATATTACTAATACATACTGTAATATTCTTCCTCATATAAAATATACAAGTGATATTGAACTTTTTACTTACCATTTTAAAGATAGCTAGTTTTGTTGCTTTTTGAACTTTCTTTCAATAAAAGGTTGTAAAAACCCTTTATCATTATTCCAATATTTCTACTAATAATCTTCATATTACCCGAATGGATGAAGCTGTGATAATCTTAATCAGTGCCATATATATGTTTAGTCATACTGAAAATGGTAAGACATTTAAATGAGCTCAAAACATGGAAACTGGATACTGTTTTTTTGCATCCTCTTTAGTACATAATAAAATATTTTCTCACGATTCATTGAATCTTGAATGTTTTAATACGTACACACTTGCATGTTTATCTAGTTTACAGATATAGCTTAAAACAATATTACTATTAGTTTTCTTTTCTTTTGGTTAAACATGGTTTCACACCTTTTACTCACTCAACGAGGATATCATATTTATCATGTAAAATTACCTTTGTCACTGCTAATCAAGGATGAAGCCGGGGGTGTAATTTTTGAAAAAATCATTAATTTTGCTGGTTCCATCCGTGTTGGATTTTTTCGATGTAGTGTTAATTTCTAAAAAAATATACCATTTTTTCTTAAATGCACCATGTCCACTGTTTATCTAGTTTACAGATATAGCTTAAAACAATATTACTATTAGTTATACGTACGCACTTGCATGTTTATCTAGTTTACAGATATAGCTTAAAACAATATTACTATTAGTTTTCTTTTCTTTTGGTTAAACATGGTTTCACACCTTTTACTCACTCAACGAGGATATCATATTTATCATGTAAAATTACCTTTGTCACTGCTAATCAAGGACGAAGCCGGGGGTGTAATTTTTGAAATAATCATTAATTTTTCCTGGTTCCGTCCGTGCTGGATTTTTTCGATTTAGTGTTAATTTCTAAAATAAAAATATATATATATATACCATTTTTTCTTAAATGCATCTTAAATGCACCATGTCCACCGTGTGTTTTGATATTACGGTACAAAAAGTTACATTCATCCAGTCATCTTTAGTCATGTTTCCGTCCATGGTGCTAAGTTGCTAACTGCCAATCGATCGAAAGGTTAACTCTAGATCATAAACCTTAGTTAATGGTTGGCATAACTAACCAAGAGCTAAAAATTTTCAAATAGAACCGTTATCTAGGTTAGGCTGGAGTAACTAGTAAGTCTAGGATATATATATGCAGTTGTGCACGAGCTTTCTGTTAAAAGAAAGCAAATGCATGCTTTAGAAATATCACGTGATATTATAGAAAGGTATATAGAAAACAGAAATGCAAACACACTTTGACCAAAACTAAAGTGAAGAAGATATATGGTATTCGTAGGTGTAGAGTAGACTAGTGATATTATAGTATATAGTATAGTATATAACATTATAAATTTATATATAAGCCACTTCAATTCGTAATCTTATAGAAAATGACGGGGTGAATAGAACCGTGACGGAGTTTTGTCTGTTGACCTAACGACACTAGAGGACCGGTCTATTGTTCGTGTGGGCTCTACCTGCATGTTTTTAAAATTTGTATTAGAAGAAGAAAAAGCTTTAAATTTTCAGACGTTTTTAACCGGTTACCGGCGCCGTTCACGGCCCTCTCGGCCAACAGTCCACCATTGCACGTGTTCCCACTTCCACGTGGCTTTTACGTGTTCTCATTTCTCATATCTTACCGTTTATATCATAAGCCTTAAATTATTGGAGCAAATATTGCTTTATGTATCATTTGCATGTTTTTTAAGTTTTGTACGTATTGACTACGCGTGTGAGTGGCTTGTTGAATTTTTGTTAAAAATATTCAGCTAGAAACGATATCGTTGGATGTAATGGTAATTGTACTCGCCATAGCCATCTCATAATTCACTCTATTTGCCAAGCCAACCNTATATACCATTTTTTCTTAAATGCATCTTAAATGCACCATGTCCACCGTGTGTTTTGATATTTACAGTACAAAAAGTTACATGCATCCAGTCATCTTTAGTCATGTTTCCGTCCATGGTGCTAAGTTGCTAACTGCCAATCGATCGAAAGGTTAACTCTAGATCATAAACCTTAGTTAATGGTTGGCATAACTAACCAAGAGCTAAATTTTCAAATAGAACCGTTATCTAGGTTAGGCTGGAGTAACTAGTAAGTCTAGGATATATATATGCAGTTGTGCACGAGCTTTCTGTTAAAAGAAAGCAAATGCATGCTTTAGAAATATCACGTGATATTATAGAAAGGTATATAGAAAACAGAAATGCAAACACACTTTGACCAAAACTAAAGTGAAGAAAATATATGGTATTCGTAGGTGTAGAGTAGACTAGTGATATTATAGTATAGTATAGTATATAACATTATAAATTTATATATAAGCCACTTCAATTCGTAATCTTATAGAAAATGACGGGGTGAATAGAACCGTGACGGAGTTTTGTCTGTTGACCTAACGACACTAGAGGACCGGTCTATTGTTCGTGTGGGCTCTACCTGCATGTTTTTAAATTTGTATAGAAGAAGAAAAAGCTTTAAATTTTCAGACGTTTTTAACCGGTTACCGGCGCCGTTCACGGCCCTCTCGGCCAACAGTCCACCATTGCACGTATTCCCACTTCCACGTGGCTTTTACGTGTTCTCATATCTTACCGTTTATATCATAAGCCTTAATTTATTGGAGCAAATATTGCTTTATGTATCATTTGGATGTTTTTAAGTTTTGTACGTATTGACTACGCGTGTGAGTGTAATGGTAATTGTACTCGCCATCGCCTATCTCATAATTCACTCTATTTGCCAAGCCAACCATCAGACAGTCGTAATATTAACAACCAAATTATACACATAAAAATAACTTGCTTAAATATAAACTTACGCCACAATAAATCCAATAAATCCACTGCATATATACACAAACATCACCAACACGTGTGTTGTTCTGCATCACCAATCCTTCTATGGAGCTTCATTTTCACGCATGGCCAGGGAATCAGATGTAATGGTGACCATGAGTGATGGTGGTGCCAACTCAACTCACCACTCGTGGTCCATGCAACCATTACGAACAGTTGTATCTTATGATCAACTTAAACGTATTTGTTTATCAAAAGATTAATAAGATTGTTAGCATATAAAATAACTTTAAACAAAGATTCACTATATGCCGGATTAGTTAATCTCGCTTATTTCGATTTCGAACTACTTACTTATAATATGTATATTTGAACATCATCAAATGGGTTCACAATGTTCTTAAATTCACAAGAAGAAAACATGATTATCGGGTTCAATGTCATTGAAGTTAAGAATGATCAAAATAAACATCAACGGAATAGTAAAAGTAAAAATAGTTCATATTATATGAGAGATGACATGTTTTAAGTATGATCTTAATAATACATATATTATCTTCAATTATTCAAAGATGAGTATCACAAAGTAGACAACATGTACCTAAACCTCTTAGTTTTGCCAAGGTACAAAGGAACAAATGGAAGTGGGATATGGAAAGGTTTATAAGGTAGACTAGTGCTTGTAGATAGTTAGAATGTTGATGCTTAGACATAGTTTGATTTTGCGATGTGATATATGAGCCATAGACTATATGTATTGATTATGATTATGAATGTTTTAACACTTGTTGGATAAGTGTTAAGTGTTATTGTTTATGCAAGGCTAAGTCTATGGTAGTAGTTTATTGTATGTCTAAGCTTTGTGTGATGTAAGTTCACGGCGGACTCAANTTGCTTAAATATAAACTTACGCCACAATAAATCCAATAAATCCACTGCATATATACACAAACATCACCAACACGTGTGTTGTTCTGCATCACCAATCCTTCTATGGAGCTTCATTTTCACGCATGGCCAGGGAATCAGATGTAATGGTGACCATGAGTGATGGTGGTGCCAACTCAACTCACCACTCGTGGTCCATGCAACCATTACGAACAGTTGTATCTTATGATCAACTTAAACGTATTTGTTTATCAAAAGATTAATAAGATTGTTAGCATATAAAATAACTTTAAACAAAGATTCACTATATGCCGGATTAGTTAATCTCGCTTATTTCGATTTCGAACTACTTACTTATAATATGTATATTTGAACATCATCAAATGGGTTCACAATGTTCTTAAATTCACAAGAAGAAAACATGATTATCGGGTTCAATGTCATTGAAGTTAAGAATGATCAAAATAAACATCAACGGAATAGTAAAAGTAAAAATAGTTCATATTATATGAGAGATGACATGTTTTAAGTATGATCTTAATAATACATATATTATCTTCAATTATTCAAAGATGAGTATCACAAAGTAGACAACATGTACCTAAACCTCTTAGTTTTGCCAAGGTACAAAGGAACAAATGGAAGTGGGATATGGAAAGGTTTAAACCCAGAAATTAGGGGCTTATTTGATTTACATATAATTTATAAGATTACAAATAATTGAATAGAATATCATACGGAGTTTATATTTGTTTTAATTGTGGAATGTACATCTGAATATATATGCCACTACTATACCTATTCTAATTATAAATACAACAAATTGATTAAAGGTCACTAGTTGAGATGTTAATGTGGGATGTAGCATCATTTGTTTATGGGCAATTAGCTTCCGAACAGTTATGTATGTCTTTTAATTATAAATGATCGAATCATTCATTGTTTTTTTGCAAGTACACATTATATTGTATTTTTACGAATAAATAAAGATATTGCAAACTATAAAATAGATAAGAACTTAAAACAACACGTATTTTGTCTAACATATTAACGTATATCTTAGATACTCCTCAATTATATACGTCTTAGCACATGGGTGAAACAAAGAGGATCCGGGGGGTGTCACTCACAATATAATATTTTTCCATATTGGTAACAAGATATTTAAAATTTTTAAAAGGTTTTTAATTTCTAATTAGGACACCTATGTTATAGTCCAACAAAATTGTACAAGCCGTCATTTTTAGTTTTAAAGTATTTTTGGCGAAAATAATTGTTACTATAACCTGAGATGCAGCTAATGATGGATATGGAGCAGGAGAGTAAAAATTGAGATTATTTTATAAGCTACATGAAATGACGTTTGATTTTACCAGATTATAAAATAATATTGTTCCAAAATCTCTGATAAGTTACGTATGTCAAACAAAATCTATGCTATAGTTGTATGTAACGAGATTAAAACTATCATATCTCAAATTTTAAAATAAAATAGAACTAGAATTTTCACAGTGTTTTTGTGGAATAAGAACTTTTTTCTCAAACAAAATGGTTGTTTGAAAGTTAAAAACTTAATAATCATGTTAGTTAGTCACTTACAAATAATCTTCACTCTCATCAAACTTATCATTGTTTCCTTGTCATAAATCACGTACATTTTACAATTTGTAGTCTTTTTATTCAAGAGGGTATTTGAATATGCATCGTAAAAGTCTTCATCATAATTAGATGATCATTTTCTCAAAGTCAAAAGATAACATACTAATTATATAGTTAGTCCATGTAATGTGTTCTTTCTTCTCCATTTTGATCATCGTAAAGGTTAAAAAAGTTGATTATAATAGCTTCAAATCACAATAACTTTCTACAAAGATATTTTATTGTCAGCTTGCTTAATCTTCAGTATATACAAATGAATTATTTGCACATTTAAAAAGTGCATGTCTAATCAAGAATGAAACGTTAGTTCTTTGAAACATCCAACTTTGCTTCCTTGTTTATGGGGTTTCTTTAACCTTTTCTCAATTGTTGATTTCATACTTGTATGTTCAATGCACTTGCAAAGCTGTAAGCTTTTTCCTTATCTTACATAACCTCTTGTTTATTGATGTTAATTACTCGACTAGCAAATCGTAACTAGATAAAACTATACCACTCAACGTTAATCATATATGACTCGTATACATATTACGCATGCTAATGTTATTGACTTTGTGACGCGGTAATTGATCTTACTACGTATCTTTAAAGGTTCATTGAATAAGTCGATATGTATACTTCTCAAGAAAACATGCGATGTACTTTCGTGGTGCTCATCCAATAAAATCATCAATCATATATGCATAATTAAACTTTACAGATCAAGATTAATGACAAGAAACCATGATTAGGTGATAATGAATCGAAGAATAATAAGTACAGACAAGATTAACCAAAGCTCATTTAGCCCATACTAGCTACTACAAAGTACAACCACTACAATCACAATTAGCCACATAAACATCCCACTTGAATAAATTTAAGTTTAAATACCCTGATTATAATCGTATTAGTGGGAGTCAACTGGTCTGTCCCCCAAACTAATAAAAAATAATTATAAGCAGAATTAAATTATGGGCAAAAAGAAGCTGATTTTGATGGACCATGTCTTCTCCTCTTACTTCTCCACTTCTAAGCACGACCTGTTTTTTAAATTCTACTTTGAAGATCTTCCCATCACTGTACGACCGACATCTGTGTCATTGTTATTTTATTACATATAGTTTTCCTACAAGCAGATCGATCGAGAAGAAGTTACAGTAATTTTTAGATATTTTCATGCCACTTGATGTAATATATAAGTAGTTTATGCGTATATATATATGCAATACGAGTATAGAGTAAACATTCTAAATTTTGTGATGTTTGTAGTTAATTACTAAGGGTTGATTTGCATGATATGGAAAAGTTCATAAAAAAACACACGTTACAAAGTATGTTGCTAAATGAAGTTTGAGTTTAACATACTATAACTTAGGTTATATTTGTTCAAGTAAATTATTTTACACATTAATCTACCCATGTAAAATCTCCAAAAGGCTTAATTCATGGTCCTTTTACAAGAACGTAAGTGCTTGATAAGAAAACGTACGAGCTTATATTTGTTTATATAATTCATAGGTGCATTACATTAATTATGTGTATGAAGTAACATCGGTATTACTTTTTAGTTTTAACGATAAAATCCCGTAGTTTATAAACTTATTAAGACAAGTGAACTGAAAAAGATATATCATATTATCACATACAGTACATAATCAGATCTTGTTTCATAAAAATATTTGTTTAAAGCATGTTTTATAACCTAAAAAGTAATTAAGTTGATAATTGAATGTATGCTCACACAATATGTTGTTCTTATCATTGTAATGCATGACTCATGCCGTGATGAAGCTAGCTAGCATATGGTTATCTCTTCAATTTTTTTACACTACATTTATGTTGACACATTTTCACTAGCCTCATGTGATAAGACACGTTATAGTTAATATAATAATCGGATTATAGTATGTTTTTTTTATATTAACGTTAACAAAGAAAATAAAAAATATCAAATTTGTTACACTCGGAAAAACGGGAATAGTTTCTGTTTACATAAGATACGTGTTGAGGGTAGAGGTAGCTAATCGATTTGGTTTTCCATGTTCGGTCATGACCTCAAGGTGTGACCGGAGTCACGAGATGGGGTACACTCACGGTGTAGCTAGTGTGTGAATGTGAGAATTCACTATGTGATAAGGGGCTGGTTCATTCGTTGAAATGAACTTACTATTTATAGGGAGGCTCCTAGGGTTTCACGTTGCCCTGGGAGTCCATCGATAGTTTTGGGATGGTCCACGTGGTGGACATCTAATAGAGGAGCCAAGAATGGCACGTGGTGTGTTTCTCTTGGACTCGCTAGATGCATAATGATCCACGCACAATTGCAACACTATCTACACGCGAATGAGGTAGTGGCAGACTTGCTACAACAGTCCTGGGGAAAGCCTTGAGTTCTGTTGTTGCCTGAAAGTATTCGTCAGGCGTTCGAGCCTAGCCTGAGAGCTTGTTTCCCATGCGTATTATGATGAGTTATAGCCGTTGTTGGGTCTGGTTAGAGCGTATGGGCATTTAGTTAATTGGGTCGAAGGCCCTATACGCTATCAGTTTGGGAAATTTTCCGCGAAATAAGATTTTTACACGTGTTTTAAGTTGTGAATATACATATCGAAAAAATGTGCATCCTTAGTTGGTGTTAAACTTGATGATATATGTACTTAGTATGCACTGTTATTTATCGCTCAATAATCTTACTATTGCATTACATACATTTAAAGAAAATAAAAGAAGATCACAACATAAAACATGATAGGTAGTGAGCGCAAAATAAAGACATCAAAACGTATGACATGTTAGCTTTTTTGTAATGTGCATGATATCTGATTGTGTTCGACCAATCTAACAGTTTGTTTAGAATGAAATCACAAGAAATGATCGGTCGGGTAAAAAAAAGTTCGATTTTAAATACGTTCTATGATGAAAATATCCCGTAATTGATCAACTTAGTCAAATATATCACTGGTCAGTGTAAATTTTGCACTATAAAGCAACAATGAATGATCCACAGACACGACAAAATAAATTCTCAACAATATATACTTCAACGACCATGCAACACGATTTATATACTTTATTTATTATTGTTTTCAATCGAGAATTTTAATTTATAAAATAAGCATATGTTTGTTGTCTTTTCGAAAGTGTTAGAGGTCTACACACGTATTTTTCTTTACCATGTTCTACAAATAAATTCTTGTTCAACCAATGACATCAAAAAATCTGGTGACCTACATATGGCCTTTAGGTTGTGTTTGCAGTCAAAATCGTTATACCTACGTGTAACAATGTGTATGCACGTGCATAGTCTAGAATTCATAATACAACTTGTAATCGTAGTGAATATCTAAGTCATATAATCTAGATTTGCAGCTGATTGGAATCTAAGTTTATTTAAGGAATATATATATATAGACTTTGGAACATGCCATATTGCCAAAAAAAAGTTTATAGTTAATTATCATATATAGCTTTGTTGATCATACTCGAATACCAAATTTTGAGTCTATATATGGTTGTTTGACTAACTAGATAAAGGGTGCTTTTTAAATAAAAGTCGTAATGGTTGTGTATTTATAACTAGCAACATAAATTTTCGTAAAAATATGTCTTGCGGCTAAGTGTGCCTCAGAATGTAAAGGTTTTTAACAAAACATTTTAAGATCAAGAGATCAAAACCACAAAGCTTAGGGTTTAGCAAAGCCAAGTTGTATAGTGCATGCGACTATTCGCCTTGCCTTGGTGTCTTGTTTCTATAACTTATTGTGTTACTCTGTTCAAGTAATTCTTGTTGAGTATTCTATTAATTTATTTCTGATATCATCTTTAAATTAACCAGGATTTATGTGTTACAATATGGCGATGTGCACATTAGCACATGAACTCGTCAATACGTGAGATATTTAATTGAAATGGTGGTGGCCAAGATGAACATTAATTTTGGGTTGCCATTTTGGTTAAACTTGGGCATATCTAGTTTATCCAATTTTGGCAATGTTTGTGCATATTGTTTGGAGATGAATATATTTCACCATTTTTACCAAAAAAGATGAACCTTGATGGCTTTAATCTCTCTGATAATTTTTGTGTTTAATGCATAGTGTTAGTTTTTTAACCTTAAACTTTGAATGACATGAGATCAAACGAAATGAACAAACGGATCACATACGTATGTTGCTTTGCACAATGTTGAAAACAATACTTTGCATATCACAAACTACATATAAACCACAAACTTTAATCCGAATAACAACAGTATGTAAGGTAATGTTTGTTATTTTAGAGGTGCTATAACGTATTAAGAAGTTTGTATGGTATAATTTTCATCCCAATCCAAATGTAGAACGGTTACACATGAGATATGCTATGTTTACATAATTTTAACGAGGTTTAGGATATCCATACGGCCATACCCTCTTTAAGTGATTCCAATATACCTCTAATTTTTTCATATTTATTTTATTTTTATAATTTTTTTTATTATAGACTATGAAACATAAAGTTCGGAACACAAAATATAATTTTTTTACAAGAAATATAGAATAAAAACTGATAAAAAAACAAAAATACAAAACTAAACATATAAAAAAAAGTGATTTATAGTGTTAATAACGGAAGTAAAAGGTGGGTTAATAGATGTAAAAGCTAGGTGAGTGAGGAACAACATTCTTTTAGTAAAGATAATTTTTTACAAAATTTAGATGGGTATATATAGGTTAATTAAAATAGAGGAAAAGTGATAATGAAAAACACCAATGATGTACATCCATATCACTTTGTGAAAGTTTGTTGTAAAATTTAAATGAACAGAGCAATTTAAGTTCCACAAAGTCATGACTCATGAACTTTGCATGGGACTTAAATTTGATATTAACATTAATCAGTAATTAAGAATTAATAGATCCTGACATAGTGACACTTGAGATTAGAAATTATCGTAACCAATCTATATTAATTTTATTTTTTCCCTTTGATGTCACTAATGATGGTTTAACCTCTCCGTAATTAATGTAATGCATCGATTTGTGTTTTTTTCCACCATTTAATAAACCAATCTGCCTAATTTATACCAAGTCCAAGAAAAAAAATTCTCAATTAAATAGTTTCTTGACAAGTTAGATACCATAATTAGCATTTCCAACGCCAATGGTAATAATAACCAATATCACCATCAATATCTTAACATCACGTTAGCTTGTCTTTTCACAACCAACATCGCCACTAACATCGAGTAATAACACAACCAACATTATCATTAAAACATACTCACTTAATCATAAATAAACCTTACAAAAACGAAAATATCACACACAACGTCTCCACAACTTAGTCGTTTAAACGACCGAGTTCTCCTTTTTTCCAACTAGCACGCGTTATCCACGGGTCAAGTTAATAAGGTAGCACAGCACGCGTCTAAAGTGTCATAGCACGCGTCCCCAGTGGCTTATTACCACTGGTCTAAGAATCTAAGATAAGCAACTGATGTGTCTGCTTTATAATATCAACAGTTTGTTTTGTCCATTTTAGAATTTGCTTTTGTCCTCCCTGGCTAGCCAACCACTTTTTGTAAGTTATGTTTCTATCGTGATCCTTATTTACGATTTTTTTTTTACCATAAATACCTCTCTCGCACATAAATAACTTTTAAAAACTCATACAAAAGCTCACAATTCGCCTGTGGTTCCTCCATAACAGATGACAACAAATGTATATGGTGATTGGTGACAAACGACGACAACAAACGAGATACCTTATGCTATAAAGATACATGATAAATTCATGGTTTTTTTTAGCTTGTACTTTATATACTTTTAGATGATAGTATCATACTTTGTGTATCAAAGGGAGCATTCTTGTGGTGTTTCTTTTTACGTAAATAAGTTTTCACTGAAAAATGTAATTGGTAAAAAATCGATAGAATAACATTAAGTTTTTTAGTTTATACAGTTGATTGAAATTTATTATTAAAACATATGTAAAAGTTAACTAGTAAAGTATCACGACTTTGACCTATAAATACGTTTTGTTGAGTTTGAAGTAATTAAATGAATGTAGTTTTATCTTAACAAATTATTTCGTTTGGTTGCCTGATGATAACCCAGTGGGTTATTAATCGATACGTTAGCCCAAGTAAAGTAACCCAGAAATAATGCTTAGTGGACTAAACAGTCTGCCAAATGGGCTGGCATCATATTACAAATACAACTTTTTAATTAACTGTTATGGGTATACCTTTATGCTAGTATTGTCGTCCCGATCCATCACACCTAAGATGAAAAGTGAGCATGCGAATACTAAAATAAAATGCAAAATAAGCAGGATCGGATAAAAAAATCATAACAGTAATCTCGGCGTTTGTAGTAAAAACCAAAGGCTGATTTTACTTGTTTTCATCAGAAAATGTCAAACATTTATAATATCAACTGTTTGTTTTGTCCAGTTTAGAATTTGTTTGTAGATTAGAAACAAGAAACGCAAATGAGCAAAGCTAAAACCAAACATAAAACTGTTTAATTCCTTGAAATCACATGAATTTATAAGTAGAAAGTAATATTATCTAAAACTTACAAAATCAAATATTCTGGTATACTAAACTTTTGACCAACCTCAAGAGTGTCAAATTGTCAAAGAATGAGGTTAAGAACATCACCAAATACAAAACAATGACCATTATGATATTACAATTATTTCCACAACTAATTCTTTTATAATTCAATCTTCTTACATTGCAACTACAGAGGACCCTATTTGTTGCGCCACCACCGGAGAAGCAGTCACCTCCGTCATTGGCGTAGATACTTCCGACACACCTGCATTCGTAGTCCTCCTAATATCTTCCACAAGTTTTACCACGTCTTTCATTTTTGGCCTCTGCTCAGGTGACCTTGCAACACATTGCATCCCTATCTGCAGCATTTCAACCATCTCCTCTTCAATGTTAGGATACTTTAATAGCTCCACATCAAACACCTCAGCAGTCCATTCCTCCCGAACCACTGAGTGAACCCATCGTACTAAATGCACGACCTCTTCACCACCTGTTGCATGAGTAGGTGATTTCCCGGTTAGAAGTTCAAGAAGCACAACTCCAAAAGAGTAAACATCTGATGCTTGGTATACTTTTCGGGTGTCTGAGACTTCTGGGGCCCGGTAGCCACCAATGCGCATTACGGGTGGTGCTAATGGTGTCATTACTGTTGCTAGGCCGAGATCACATACACAACCATATCGCTGTGGGTTTAGGAAGATGTTGGAGGCTTTTATGTTTCCATGAACAAGTTTTCCTATTGGTTTGTGTATGGATATATGCGATCCCTCTTGCTGCTCCTATGGCTATTCTTAAACGGCTATCCCAATCTAATGGAGTCCGGCCCTCGCCTCTTTTTGCTGCAAAATAGTGAACGGATTATAACTAGATGACACAACGTCAAACAATTTATACAAAAATCGGTAGTTTTCATTAGTTTGACTTATAATTTGTAGCAAACAGATCAAAGATTGTTTGTGTGTAAGTGAAGCAGATAAGCTGTATCAAATTAAGCAATCCAAAACACCCCTAAGATTAAGAAATTTAGATAGTAAACGGATCATACGGTTTTCAAAAGCTCCTAAAGTTTACCTTTACCTGACCATCATTTAAATAATAGCATTTCTCATCTATATTAGTTACGTATTAACTTATCAAAAAGACCAAAAATGTTGATATTGAAGGGTCTTTGGCCGCGGTATCAAAGGTGTGTATTTGTGGTGTTCCTCCCCGAGTGTTGAAGGTTTGAGTCTCGCTTGGAACATAGGTGTAGAATTAGAGTGTCAGAGTTTTGCGTTCTAAAAAACGACAAAAAATGTTGATGGGTCAAACATGGCCCGGCATGTCCTATTTTACACCAGTTACAAATCCGGTTTGACTAGCCCATTTTGACAGATGTAGGATTAACAGACAGAAAACAGAAAACTTGAATAAGAAATTGGATCAGGACTTACCATGTAACAATGAAGAAACACTCCCTTGATCATAATAGTCATAGATCATCAACTTTTCGTCTTTGGAGTAATAGTATGCCCTCAAAGGAACAACATTTTCGTGTCGGATATTTCCAACAAGCTCCATCTGAAGTTCAAAATCTCGCTTTGCTGCAGCAACTTCCTTCAATCTCTTCACTACAATGGTGCTTGTATCCTCCAATGCTGCTTTATAAGTAGTACCAAACGTTCCCTTACCGAGCACCTCAGCTGAAGCTCTAAAGAGATCCTCCAAGTCAAACGCTAGACTACTACCCTCAAAAAACACAAGGCTTCCGTTCCCGTTCACATTTTGACTTCCCGATCGCAGTTTTGTTACCTTTTCTTCTTTCGGTGGTGCCTCCGAGACCTCCTTTTTGTCCTTCGAATGACAATATATCATTAGCAATGCAAGTAGCACAAACGCTATAGCACAACCACCAATAGCAATTCCAAGAATCGCGTGTTCACTAAATTTTGATGATTTCTTTGATGTTTGACTTCTAGGAGAAACAACGGGTGGCGTTGGACTCAAAGGCTCAAGATCATTTCCCACAAAAGCCGAGCTGGGAAATCTTTTGAGAGATTGAGGCACCGGCCCGGTTAAGTTATTATTAGACAAATCAAGAACCTGTAAACTCGGGATACTAAGATCCGGGATTTCACCAGAAAACGAGTTGTTGGCTAGGTTCAAAGCAGTGAGATGAGTCATATTCGCAATGGAAGGTGAAATGCTTCCATTGAAACCATTGTTTGACAGATCAAGTATGGAAAGATTATTCCAATACGTAAAACTCAAAGGCAGTGGTCCATAGAACCCGTTTGACTGAAGGTAAAGAGACGTTAAGTTTCTAAGGTTTGAGAAATCAGACGGAAAAGGACCCGTTAAACCGTTTGATCTCAAACTCAATATCTGAAGATTCGACAACCTGCTAAGAGTGTTTGGAGGAATAGGACCATGAAGACTAAAAGCGGGTAAACGAAGAGCTACAATACTCGAACCATCATGGTTACATGTTATACCAGTCCAGTTTTCACAAGCCGAAGAACCCATATCCCAATTGATAGCGCGACTATGGGATATACTTTGAATAAAATTTACTAAAATCTCCTTATCTTCAACAGGCTCTGCAGCAACTAACGAAAAGAACACGAACATTGCAGCGAATATAAACTTGCACATCATCTTCAAATTTGGTTTTGCCATTAATCCCAAAAGCTACAAAACCTTTGTGCTAGCTCATCTAAACAAGAACATACATAGTGTATACGATGGATTTAGTACAAATGTATTACTATAGTATTATGAGATGAACGTTGAATATATAAATATAGTACGACAGCTAACAAACGTTATAGTCAACCAAGAAACGTATAAATCTTTTATTGTAGGTTTGATTATTAATCATCTTCATTCGTACTTTACTGACTTCTTTTTATAATAAAGAGTAAAAGTAGTTTTTTTTCATTTTGGTCACGTAATTAAAAAAAGTTTAATCTTAAGCTAGCTGGAATAACTATTTGAATGCGACTTTATGAACATGTTATTAGAGCATGCATATATTGTATTTTTGTAAGTAATCTTAAAAGTCAATGAAGTGTGACATGAATTAATAATCAGAAATATTATCAGGGACGGAACTAGGTACGTACATTTACGAAAAATTATACAAAACGACGAACACGATTTTTTGGACCGGGTGCATTTAAGAAAAAAGTTTTTTTACAAAATTAACACTACGCCGCAAAATTTCATGGGTGGCCCGGGACCCAGGACTCACCCTGGTTCCGTCCCTGAATGTTATAGAACAATGTTAAGTCCCTTAGTACAATGGAAATAGAGGGTTCAGATCTTAGTGAAAAATGACAAAATATATCTATGGAAGCAATAACCAAGTTTTGAACATAACGATGAAAAAGGTGTATAGTAGCTAGAGGACAAGGAAGGATTCGTTACACTATATATTACAGCTAGCTAGATAGCAAAGACGAAATTACAAAATAACATGGACAAAATATTCAACGACAAAAGAAGAAAGTTGGTAAATGGAACTCACCGGTAGCACAGATTGTTGATGAAAAACAGTAACACACACACAAGAAAGATTGAAAGAGAGGCAATAATAAATTAATAGTAATAAGTATAGTTGGAGCCTAGAGGGTGAGGAATTAATGGAGGTAAGGTGGAGAACAATAAATGAGATTTGAGAAATGAGCGGAAAATGCACGTGCTAGTCAATGTAGTATTTACTTACTACTCATTACGTGCTTGTATTTTGGAAGACCAAACAACTCAGCGACGTGACTATTAAAAGTTGCAATCAACAAGTTTAAGTTTCTAAAAAAAAAACGAAGCTCTTTTGTTCTCTCGTGAATTTAATTCATTTTGTTTTCGGGACCTCCTTTATAAATGGTAGATTTTATTTTGTTTTAAAACGACAACATTTATCTTACACAATATCTACAACAATCTATCTCACACACGTACTAAGCAGGACATAAACCCATAACTATCTGATTAGGAAGCTTCTCACAAAAATTATGGTACAATTGGGACAAAAGCCCTTTGGTTATAAATGGTAGATTTAAATGAGGTGTAAACAAGTCGAGTTTTTTAAAAAATGACTCGAGCTCGTTTGAGCTGAGTTTTATCGAGCCTTGCGCTAGAACACATATATTGAGTTTGAAATGTTTAACAAGTCGAGCCTGGGCATATATAGGTTTGACTTGAGTTATTATCGAGCTTTTCGAATTAAGCTCAAGCTGAAATTCAAACTTTTTGGAGCTGAGTTTGAGCTTCCCTTATGGAGCCGAACATAATATTATCGACACGAGTCGAGCCGGCCAAAATTCGACTCAATTAGACTCGTCTTGCACCCCTGGACTTTACCCCACCTAATTACATGCTCAGTGTATGTTTACATTTTACTATGTCTTTTACATGTTTCGAATATGCATTACTTTTGTACAACATCTGAATCTAGTTAAAATTGTTAAAACCTAAGAGTAGTACAATAGGCCTTGTGTATACTATCGTATGTTGCAAATATTTTTGCCAATAAATGGTAACCAATAGCGATAATCTAACTACACACACGACAAAATAATTTGTGCATAGTCAAATGTAATACAATTTGTAGTTTATTAGTAGTATTTAAGTTTAATTAGAGATTATTTTATATTATACAAGGAACTGTTTATAGAAGGGCATGGAAGAAGCATTTGGGATACCAAATCCCAGTGGCGGTGGACATTTGCATTATAATTTTTATTTTTTTATTTTTTAACAAAACATTATAAAAAAATATTGAGCCATTGTAACATGCCATTGTATTATTATTATTAAACTATATGTCATGCTACGTTTCATCATTTAATTACTCGTAGCAGTTGATGCCCTCGTTACGTCCCATCTAATAATTTATTTGTATTTTATTTCTTTTTTGTCTTCATGCTAATAGTCGTAACATGCTTGGAATTGAAAATGTTTTTATTAACACCAAAGTTAAGTCTTTTTAATAGCTAATTAACAGGGTCTGGAAATATTTATTAAAAAAAATACCTATACGGACTTTATACATTACGTACTATTTGTTTACCATTTTCTACCGATACACATCCTTTTATGGTTTTATCCATTGAGGTGGCGTGCGCCAAATCCTACATGGCGAGCCCCGGATACACATGTCAATAGCCAAATGGACAAAATTAATTAAATTTGGGGCGCTAGTTGGTGACATCGCCCGATGGCATGGTGCGCGCCTGTGGCTTCTAAAATTCGATATTTGAGTGAATTCACAATAAAATAACGCATAAAATGGTAGCGCGCTACGATTTTGGGCGTCACGTGCCAAATAGGACAAAATCTGAAATACGGTCTAAATACATTTCACTATTTTAAACCTTTTTACATAGAAGCTTCAATTTGTTTACTTTAGTTTTCGAACCAATTAACAAAAAGACTTTATAAGATAACATCTAAAGTTGAACTGATCAACACATACTATGATCTACCAGAGAAAAGTTGTCGATACAACTTTTGGATCTACCAGACAAGTTAGGTCATCGCCAAAATGTATACAGTTATAGAAAGAGAGCGACGAAAGTACTTAAGAATCAAGCGGTCAAAGTCAAGTTCCGAGTCTAAAGCTTGGTACGGAACTATAAATAAGCACATATATGAGGTTCAACCCTTTCTAAAGTTTGGAACTTCTTGTTTTGCATACATGTTCAGGCAATCATCACGGATTGTAAATTCAATTTACACAAACTACAACCAGATTTTAAAAAAAGAAAAGAAAAAAAGAATACCATTTTACAAGCAGAAGCACGAAGGTGTAAAATAATGGTACAAGTTGGGTCTAATACTTTTAGTAAGTCTCAGGATGAAACGCTAAGATAATGTGCTGCAGCCTCCTTATCGTTATTGTGGGTAAATAATGCTTCAGCAACACTATTAGCTTCAAACCCCATTTCTCGCAAGACACTGAACCCATTGACGAATTCCCTAACCTGTAAGCATTATAATAAACAAGTTTAGTCAAACAGCTAAAATCAACCGACAACGCTGAAGATAGTACAGATACCAAAAGGTATATAACTGTAACTAAGCAGACAAGTAGTTAGTTACCTTAGTTGGATCATCTCCATATTTGGCAACTGCTATAGGTACTGCCTCTCTATTAAGACCTGCTGCCATGTATTTGCCCACTACTGGGTCTACACTAGAGTTCTGCATCAAAAGCAACTTTCGGTGAGCTTTCAAGAAACAGGAAATAAACATGCCTTACCTATCTTTTCAAATTTGGAAGAAAAAGGTAAAAAAAACACGTGTAAACTAGGAGTTTGGGTAAAGCACAGAAGGTGTAATAACTTTTTTACATGCTTTCAAGTTGTACACAACTTCTATCCTTTTGTGCTAGAGTTGGATAGAAAGGGATAAAAAAAGTTGCAGTTTTACAATTAGGTTAAGTAACGATCAGGGCTAATTTTGTGTTTTAAAAAGTCTTGGAAACAAAAAATTTGCCAAAACTTCCCATGGCCCTTCCTCTTTGCTCATGAAATAAGGGGATACCATGAAAGTCTTACGGTCTATAGTCTATACCTTTCATTCCAAATCCTTTGTTTCCTTCCTCTCCATTTCTTAAAACTTACTAACACATTGTAAAACTGTAAATCATCTAGTTCAACCTTAGCCTTCACATATCAACAAGTGAATGGCATGTTTTGATTGGGGGAATACTAATATCTAAGATCCACCATTAGACACACATACGATCATCTACCACAGCTAGAATTACAATCGCAGTTATAATGCTCTACATGTTTCAAAACAAATAGCCAGGACATGTTGTATAGCATAGTAGTGAAACACAGAAGAATGACTAAAAAGTAAAAACATCCATGTAAAATCAAGAAACCTAACTACTGCAAGGCAATAACTAAATTACTGAAATGAAAATTGGACGCATTGTGATGGACTCTGATATAAAGACATGATTCAACATCTCACTAGAAGGACCATAAGAGAGTCTCAAACTGGATCATGACAGCAACGCAGAGGTAACTTCTAACCGAGTCCGATACATGCAATTCGTGTACACTAATGTTACTTACATCTATTAAATATTCTAGCTTTGCTTAGAAAACAAGGACAGAGAGATGACAAAGAAACGAAGAATGTTCTACTGTGCAATCAATGTCTAGACACACACAATATTACGGATAACAGAAGATTAATGAAACTATTTAATAAAGACAGCTGACAACTAAATTTCTTCGAGCTATAATGCAAAGGAAATAGCTTAAGGGGAGCATAAGCAGACCAGCTACATTGCAGTAGCAAAGAAGACCAGCGTTTTTCAGCATTATGTTGGACTATGGGTAGAAATATAGGCAGGTCAGAGGCAAATTAAGAGGCTGTAAACGCCACATTATGTCATGGGTGACTTTTAGGTTTTGACCAAATCAACCCGCTCATGTTTTAGCTAACACTTTAATCATGCTTCTTAACTTTCGCAATAAACTATAACCAAAATAAGCCCACTTCCACATAGATGGGATGAAATTGCCTGTCCATGTTGGATTATAAAATACCTTGATATCAGTATTCTAAATACGCTAAACATAACAGATGAACGAATAAAAATACATTGCAAGTTCAGCTAGAGAAGGCCATCCTTAACTTGGACTATATAAAACATGAACATCTGAACCAATACAAAGACATGTTAAACCATTAAAATCGGAAGAACAGCATACCACACGAGATATCGGTCTTGCAGTTCTTTGAGGAAGGCTTTCCAGCAGCTTGCTCCAATTTGGGGTTTCCTTCTCTGCCTCAGCAAGTATCTTCCTCTCTAGTTCAAAGTCAAACTGAAAAGTGCTTCGTGGAATCTCGCCAATGTGTGGGGACATTTGAGGCTACAATAGATGAATATTAATCAATACTAAGAAAAAGACCAGACAAAACTGAAATTCAATTATACAATACCATAGAACAGATCCGTATTAATGCTTTACATCACATATAAAGAGGTAAAATCCTTATCATAGGTTCCGAGTAACCAATACAAAAATATCTGTGTTGTACAAGTAGTTGTTAACAATTCATTAAGTGCTTACAGAAATGGATTCCAAGGAATGCAAGAAAACATGGATACCTTTCTAGCTAATACAATCAGTTATTTTGCGAGACTATAGTAGATAATGCTTGAACCAAAATATGTTATTCTTAACAAGTTATTTCACATGATATAAGGCTACACGTTAAGCACTCACACCACAAAAAACTTAAAAAGGTGATTTTCTTTTGTTTCTGTTGTTCCTAATCGCGTATCTACTCAAACATTTCCCACTCCTAGTGTGGTAAGTCCAGTTCTCTCATGAAGTCTAAACTTAATTCATAGTTTGAAAATCAACAGACAAGTTTTGAATAATGACATTAGTACCCAAGGCAACAAAACCAATATCAGAAGTTGCCCCCATAATTACCCAACAACAAGTCAACAACAACACCCAATCCTACGGCCCAACCCATACAGAGACCTGCGTATGTGCGCATATATGCCATGTATAAGTAAGTGATTATATAGGTAAAACGCATTATATAGAACTAGAAGCACATAAGAATAGAAGCATATGTATATAAGTGCAAAACGCATAAAATCATAATCACTAATATGGGCTTGTGAGCATGTATACATGTACGTCCTAAGGATACTTAAGAGTAGAGGCAAGTACGGGAGAGGCTACTAAAATCGCGTAGAAGCTAAAACGTGGGGAGAAATTTAAAATTATAGAATCTAAGCAAATGTAATTAAACATATAAAGTAACGAGTTCGAATAGAAGTAAAAAAAAAAGTAGTATACTGGTGGCGTAATGCGAAATTCAGGTTTTAAAGTAACGCGAATCCCCATTCCCCCTCCTGCTGCTACAAAAATATATCAATAAACAAAATATTAATTAATAATAAAAAAATTATTAAATATTAATAATAATAATAATTAATAACTTACAGGAAGAAGAGGTGTTAGGACGTGGAGGAGGAGGATTAACCGGATGACCACCACCACCACCGATCTTAGGGTATAGAGAAGATGCCGGTCCGTACATCGGATTATGAGACGGTTGTTGTTGTGATGGTCTGCCGTACATCATCGATGATGATGAATTATTGTTGTTGGGGTTTAATCTGTTTCTAAAATCATAATCCATTTTTTTTTTCTTTTTTTTTTTTAAATTATAACAAGAAGAAGATTTAAGAGGAGAGTAATTTGATGGAAAAACAGGTTTTGGGGAAATAATAATAATAATAAGAAGACGATCGAAAGAGTATTTATTTATAGGTGGATCCTATTATTATTATTATTATTATTTGCCGCATTAGTTGGCCAAATGAGAGCATTGAGTGGCTAAGAGGCATGCCACATCATTTTGTGTAAAACTTTTGTGTAAAATTTGTGTGGGTGTAGCATAGACCTTATTTTATAGGTGTTGGACACCGTTCCTTTCAAAATTACACAATAAAGTAATAGTATTATTTTATTAGTCTTGGAGTCTGGTCCACTGAGGATTGTTATATATAGAGAATGTTTATCAAGACAGACCCTTTCTATTGTAAGTGTATCGGAGTTTACATTACTTGAAAAACACAATAATATCAACAACAATAACAATACTTAATCCTGCCAGAACGAGGTATAGGGTCACACCCCTCCTGAAGGTAAATGGACTCCTTCCATAAAGACTTTCAGAAAGTGTGCGTGCGTGCAAGCAAAGTGTGAGGAAAGAGAGACAAAGACATAAACGGAAACATAAAGCAAAAACATACAAGCGGTCGGAGACATAAACGCATACCAACAAGGAAACAAGGAGCATGCAGACCAAAAAATGGAATGGAACGAAAAAAAAAATAAAATAAAATAAAAAAATAATAATAATAATAATAAAATAAAATCTAGAGATAAAGGAGTTTTACAAGGCTGGTTTCACAAGCGAAATTTGATTCCATTCACGCCTTGGGTAATTTTCCGGCCAACAAGGATTGAACATAGGACCTATTCTACAAAAACCACTCGCTTTCCTAAGAGAATTTTGCCCAAGAGGAAAAACATGTTCGTTTATTTATACTTGGAGATTTTCATTTTTAACTACTATTGTTAGAGTTTAACTTTTGGTTGAAGCACCTGGGATTAAACTATAACACTCACATTCTTCCATTCGACAACAAACTTACTGGACCTGGTTTCTAGCTTTTGTCTGGCATTTCATTCAGATGGTTTAAATTGCCTTGCTTTAGTTTAGTCCTAACTTGTGTTGCTAACTTAATTCGTTTGCAACTTGTGCTTCTTCACACCCACTTTGTGAAACTTGCATTTCAGTTTGGTATTACTGAAATTGATTGCAAACATTGATACACGTGGAGTTTAAGTTGATTACTGAATGTGTGTGATCCATGGAACAGGGCGGACGGAATACCTCCCTGATGACTAAGCAGGGGCACAGAAAACAAACGGTGGATAAGAGGATAGAAACCACAATGTAAATATGTAATGACACTCGTTTAAGCACTATGGTAAAGCTTTGTGTATATATAAATAAAATTTAAAGAGAAAAAAAAATAAAGCTCTTCTGTCAAATTCCTAAAAAATGAGTTCCCCTGACCATGCGGTGGGCATTTGATAACAGTATGCTCCTTTAATCAGAATCCCCGCTGAATTTGGTTGCTATTTAACTTCTCTAAGTATCAACTATCTCAGTTGTGTACAGCCATGCCAACTTGTTATAATCTTGCCGGGTTGTTTAACTAGATCAACTTATGCACCTGCACAAATACCTCCTGCAACCAAACCAATGTGTTAATCTCCAACACCATGATCACAATATACTTTCGGGTAGGGAGTAAATGTAATCCTTGGCGGGCTGGGTAACATAATTTTGCTGCGATGAATTACATTTTTGGTGAAAAAAACATTCAAAAAAGTGTATAGTTAAGTAGGGTGTCATATATGATTACAAAAACCATGTTATGTCAACAATGATATTATCTAACAAGTACAAATGATGAATGAGGTTTCGCGTACTAAAAATACATTTTGTGTGACTTTTAACGCATTTAACTAGTTTCTCATTAGAATTCTATTTTAACCATTTCACCTATTAGAGATAAACATAACCTGAATCGACCCATTGACATCAAAAAGGGTTCGAGATTGCTTACTTCGGCACAATCATTATTATTTGTGCATAACATATCTATAAGAGGGATAGAAAGAGAAAACGACCTGTTGACCAAGATGCACAGCAAAACTTTTTGTCGTCGATATGTTTGACGTCGAGCCCGATGAACCAGGATCCAGTACTCACATCATCAAAAGCATATGTGCGAAGAATAGCTCTGCCAGTTCACAAGAAAAAAAAGCCAAGGTCAAACTAATTGACAGCAATGGAGTAAAATATAAGCTATTGTAGGAAACAGTGTTGAACCTGTTTATAGATACAAATCTAGCCAAAGCCTTGGATATAACAAACATTTCACCAGATGCATGGCGGAAATACCTGTTAATCACAAGAAGGCAAACCTCGATGATATATATGCATAGATTAATGAGCAAAACAGAAACAAATTAAAATTTAATGATGCATTTAAAGGGAGTTATCAAGAGAGAGGAACTATAATATTGTTTTAAAGGTTGCATTCAGATTAAGAATCTGAGTGATAAACTTGAGACCAATGGGTCAAGTTTTCAATGGAGGCATTTGTAAACGCTATATAATATACAAAGAAAAAGTCATAATTAGCTTCTTACGTCTTCCCATCTCCAAATTTCCACCAATCGGGTTCGTACCATTTCTGACCCCTGCCAAATCCAGGGAAAAAGAAAAGTTGAAATCAAGTATCATGGAAATATAATATCAACGGTATACTGGCAGTCCTGTTTTGAGTTTTAGATGACACTTACTCTTCAGAAAACACTTCGCCTGATTTCATACAACCAATATATACACGTGGTTTATCTATATGAGCTGCAAGTGTACTCCCCAAGGCATCTGAAAAACAAATGCATTTCAAATATCATTGTTTCACTCTCTTTAATGATTATGGATATGACAATGAATTAAATACTCAAGTCTGTATGCCATTGTTTGTTTTCATTGCACATATCGTGAATGCTTTTAGCACAAACTAATAAGAGTACCATCTTAATTGAAAAATAAATTTTTGGCAGTATGGTAATGTGAGCTTACCAATATTCACATAAACATCATCATTCACTTTAGCATAGTATTCAGCTTCCCATCTTTCAGCAGCATGGGCAAAGAACAACTTCGTCTTCTTTGGAAGTTCCTCGGGAGACTCCACATGGCTTTCCTGTTGATATATATAAACATAAATACTTTTCCGACACTTGTGATTACTAACAAAATAACAATAATTATGATTGTATAATGGAGCACAGTTCTTTTCAATCAATCAATCAATCAGATAGTAGGTAGCTCCCCTCCTCTAGTTTCATCTTATATCGATCAGATTGAGAAAAGTTACTTTTCACTCCATAAAGGATTATGTAATTTGTGTTCACATGAAAAAAACTTATAACCAACCTTAGTGCAGATTTTCTTTAACTCAATCATACAGGACAAGTTCATGATATGACCCTTCCACATTTCAATCAAGCATACAACTGATAATAACTAAATGTCTTTTAACTTTTCACAACAAACAATTTATTTTCAGTAAACTGGAAACAAGAACAAGCCCAACTTCATTAGAAGAAAATTGGAGGTGTTAAATAATTAAAGTTAGAAGATGTAAAGATTGCGGTCCCTGCACCTAAGACTTACTCTGTCACCTAGTTTAGTGTTGGTACAAACATGGGATATTATATTGGGTTACAGGCTTACAGCTTTCATTCAGTTGTTAGAGTGTCTGATATGATCTTGTATATACATAAATTACACTAAAGAATGTAAAAAGGAGCATTTGTATGTATAGTGGCATGATAACCTCCAATTGTCTCTTATACTACAAGTCTACAACCTAAATCGGAGCCAAAATAAACAAGTACACAGAATCTACAAAATAAAGACGGGGATACCAGATATATCAAAGAGATCATGAACCCTTGTACTTACTAGGATAAAGAAATCGTTGTAGTTCTTGTCCTCAATATCTATGCCCCTATCCAGACTGTCACCACGATTAGCGCTGCAATTCAAATTGTCATGTAGCCATTACACTTCAGTAAAGAGATACATAATGAGGATAAAACGAGTTAGAGTAAAGAGAAGAGAGGAAAGAGCACTGTACCTTCTCCCAATAACAAATCGAGCTATAACACCCTTTTGATCCTCCATCTTTTTTAAAGCATCACCTGAAGCAATAAGAATTGGAATGTGTTAACACCAAAGCAATGCAAGCATGAGGCGATAACACCAAGTATGCAAACATTTGAGTCTTAAACTAGCATTGCTCTCAAATATTATATGTCACTTAAGCAACAACTTTCATTTTTGGGATGTCCTATATAAAAAGAGCATGGGAACACGTCTATCAGAAGGATCCTGCTCGTATAGTTAATTCCTGACTATATACAATCATATGTACAAGATTGTCTCAAAAGCATAATACTCCATCATGATAGTGGTACAGGACTAACATTGATCTAGGCATAAACATGAATATCCATATAAAGCAAAGTAACATAAGATGACAAATGCTAATGATGTGTTTACCAGATGACATCCATGCTTTGCGTATCACTTCCCTGTTGTTCTTGCGACCAAAACTTGTAAGAACTCCAATCACGACCAACGGTCTCTTTTTTGGGGCATTTTTTGTCGTTGACAAGTGATTTGATACAAAGCCTTCTTGACGAGCTGCAGCCAGTTCCATCTCAAGAGCTGTCAGTTTCTTCTGTTGTTCCCTAACAAGCATACCATCGTCAATCAACCTATAAACTAAATTCATCCAAAATGCATAATTACATAATAGAGTAAGAAAAAACTAAACTTTTCCAACCACATTACCTGCATCCTATTATTTTCAGCGTATCATCCACCGATATAGCAGATTTCCCCTGTCAAAAAACATAAAAATATCAAGCCAACTCCAAAGACCACCAAATAAAATTTTAACATTTATGATTTGTAGAAGCCTTAACTAATTCAGCAAGTGTAGAAGTATCATATATGACTAAATGAGTCCTAACTGTGACAAGTCAATAATCCCTAAAGTCTCGTCTAACCTGCTCTATTAAGCATGAATTCTACTAATATAACACTGGAAATAGTATTAAACTACTCATAACTTTGACATTGTGTTGGTTTCATGCGTCAACGAAAACAACAAAGGTCTGCATCGAATCCTGGAGTTGTTACTTTAGCGTATTGACCACCTTTAAGGACAGGGAATCGATTCTTACCCGAGCAGAGTTCTTTAACAAGTTGTTGGTTGTTTTACAGAATAAAGATAAAATGATGATGATCTAGGATGTTAGTGACTGATTTCGCTATACTAAAGGACTGTTGTAATGTGGCTATAGGCTTCTGAAGTTACTTATATTATTCAACCGGCAGGTTACTATTTGTACTGCATATTTTTAATCGTTGGTAGTCGATAAATTCTCCAGTTGGTAACGAGTAGGTCTAGTTAAATGTTGTTAAACGAGATATGAGACTAATACTACGATTTTATAAATTTACATTTCTTCATGTTACATTTATCAACAAAATTAGCATGACTAGTCTAATATCCGTAAAAAAAAAAAGTCGATATAGTGACGAATCTAAAAGCATCATCAACAAATATACCTGACCAGTAATTCTGTCAAGCTCTTTACCCAAATAAACTCTAGTCTCTGCATCCTGCCATAACCTATATATATCACACAAAACAAAACATAACATAATTAAACCACTGAGGATAACAATACAACAGTAACTAGTGTGATCAGATTTAAAAAAAAAAATACTAACCGGCCAGCAACATAAAAGGAAGCCATAGCGGCGATGGTACAGAGCAAAAGTGCTGAGATTGGGGATCGAACCACCGCTACATTCCTCGATCCCTTGCTTTGCATCTCTAGATTCTAACAACACCCCCTAATTTATTTTATTCAATTAATAATAATTTATAAAGTTGAAACTAAATGAAAATGAATTCGATGATCTGAAATGAAATAATAATACTAGTAAGAATAACGTAATTGTTTGTTTATATGTTTCGAGATCGGATTTTTATTATTAACAGACACGACAACGACTTCATCTACTCCGACATTCTTTTATGTTATTATTGGGCTTTCTGCGACTCACTCAGACGTCATTTGGGCTCCCACCCAAAAACCTCCCTTTCTCACTTGTTAAGTTATAGCCGGTAATCGCGTGTTGCGGCGACGTGTCATGTAAGTAGGAATGCACAAATTAACCGGTTTTGGGGAAACCGGTTTTATTATAACCGAACCGGCGGTTAGAAAATCGGTTTGCACAATGTAATGGTCTCAATTTTTAAAACTGTATGCGATATGGAAACAGACATATAATATAATCAAAGATAGAAGAATTTTTGTTGGGTTTACAGATAGATAGGTTACCCAACTTTTCAATTTTATTTACTTAAGTTATCGAACTTTTTTTTTTTTTTTTTTTTTTTTGTTCAAACGGGGTATTGGACTATACGGGTTTGACATTCAGGTTACTCAACTTACCAAAATATACGTAAACNTAATTCAACCATCAGGCGTTCCCTGCTGGTTCTGGACCGTTGGATCGAACTACTTACATGTTCACATATGTTGAACCAAAACCTAGTAGCCCGACAATAGAAGAGTTGCTAGAAGATTACTGGGATTTGATGCCTAAGTATCAGGTAAATCTACTACTATACATTTTATTCATTGTCATACAGGACACCTTCCAAGTGCCATGTGTCTTATAGAGATCAATTAGAATACTATATGTTTTCTTGTTTATATACTGATTGCAAGATTTGTAACTTGACACAGGATGTCTCTTTGGATGATTTAGAGGTTCTAAGAGTAATATATGGCATTTTTCCCACCTACCGTGACAGGTGAACATGCATTTTCAGTCCTTTAGCAAGGAATGGTCGACAGTACCATGACTTATTGTTAATTTATCTTCATTTTGGAGAGGTGAATCTGCAGTCCATTACCAGCAGCTTTTGATCGTATTCTACAGGTATAATACAAGTCTTTTGAAGCTTTTCATATGCACAACCAATGGGCTCACCCAAAAACCTCCCTTTCTCACTTGTTAAGTTATAGCTGGTAATCGCGTGTTGCGGCGACGGGTCATGTAAGTAGGAATGCACAAATTAACCGGTTTTGGGGAAACCGGTTTTATTATAACCGAACCGGCGGTTAGAAAATCGGTTTGCACAATGTAATGATCTCAATTTTTAAAACTGTATGCGATATGGAAACAGACATATAATATAATCAAAGATGGAAGAATTTTTGTTGGGTTTATAGATAGATAAGTTACCCAACTTTTTAATTTTATTCACTTAAGTTATCGAACGTTTTTTCTTTTTTTTGTTCAAACGGGGTACTGGACTATACGGGTTTGACATTCAGGTTACTGAACTTACCAAAATATACGTAAACATCACTGGAACATGTAAAAACACGACATTTATGTTACATAACTTACCCAAAAATATATGTTCAGGTCTCGGATTACACTGAAAATATGAGTTGTATGCTACCCAAAAGTTCAATAACCTAAATGAACAAAAAAAATTTTGGTAACTTAGGTGAATAAAGTTGGAAAGTTGGGTAATCTATCTATGTATAAACCCATTTTTGTTTATGCTTTGCATATTGTCTGTTTATATATTACTCCTTCCATTATAAAATTATCGTCTCCACACAACAAATAAACAGTTTAAGAAAACTGAGACCATCATACTATTCAACCAATCAAATATCATCTTCACCCTCTAAAGTCTCGTTTGATTGTTTAAAACATATTGAAATGAATAAGCTAAGGGACCGGAAGTATAATTTTTGAAAAAGTTGTTTTTGTATCGTATGTTGTGTTTTAGTTTTTATCTTAGCAAGTTAATGAAAGATGAAAGGTGAAGATTATAGAAGATTTGGAAGACTTGTCATCGGTTGCACCGCGCTAAAAGATTTGGAAGACTTCTCATCAATATCTATTTTTAGTGTGTGTAAAAAGTGTTTAGGGTTTTCTTTTTGTAATTTGTTTCAGTTTTGATTTCTTTTATCTTTTAAGTTTGAACTCAAAATATCATACGGTAATATATCGTACTAGTAGTGATATGCAGTAATAAAAATAAAAATAAAGATGGTTAGTTGAATGATTTTTTTTTTTTTTTTTTTTTTTTTTTTTTGAAACTGTGTTTAGATTAACTATTTTTAATAAAACAAATCCATCGCTCTCATTTTTTACGGACACCAAATACCATACGTTATATGATTCATAAAAAGCCAAATTGAAAATGCCAAAAGTTTATTAAAATTATAATTGAGGAAAAATTACATCGTTTTCGTGAAGCTTTTGCGATTTTGTTTTTAGATACACAAATAAAACAAAATGCATGTCGAAGATAACATTTTCATAGAAACACATATGAAAGATAAAAGATACGATATAAAAGGGATGAAAGATGTGAAAATGTGAAATAAGCATATACCATTGCCATTTGGCACTTGGCAATGGCTTGTGTTTTTAATAACCACATAATGCCATTTATTTAATAAAGTTATTGTTTTGATTGAAAAAGTCTGGATATATAACTTTCCTTTTTCAAAAGTGTTTTCATCCGCACACAAGGCACAACATTTGTTATTTCAAACGTCATGGGTATTAAAAGCATAATTTGCGTTTTATTTCTATTTAAGAAGCCGTGAAAGATTATATCAATATACTAAGAAGGGGGGTTTAATAGCCCACTTTACTAACCCATTCTTTTATAACCCGACCCTTTTGGCAATTTGATATAACCCGAGAATGCTCCAACTGTTCACCCTCACTCACAAACGCTTCCCACTTAGGAGATCCGACCACTTTAGCTCCGACTACCTCAACCACCACCAATTAGGTTCGATCCGATGGGTTTTTTAGTTGCTACAATTGTTTGTGAGGGGATATACAGTGTTAGGAACAGTAAAATGGTTTTTTTATTTGGTTTGTGGCTGAATTTAGTCCATTTGTTCTTGCTACAGTCCTTTGAAGTTTCCTAGCCACACCTTTGTGTTAGGTTGGTGTACATAATCTTTAGATTGCTTTTATATTTTTTTATTTTTTTGTGCTTATAGAAAGAAGCTTACCCAGATTTGTTGCTTTGTGAAAATTGCTTGCGAAATTTGTTAGAGGTTTTGGTTTTTTAACCTTTCTTTTGTGTTGTTGATTTTTGATGTTGTCTTCACCCTTTCTGTAAAAAAATTTGTCATTAATTTCGTGGTTTTCATGGTTATCAACCTTGGTTAGGTTAATTGTTGTAGGATTTAGACAAGGGTCATTTAATTTGGTAAATTTTGCATCTATTTAATTTGTCTGTCTAAAAAAAAAATTAATGAGAATATATTAGGGTTTTGATGGTGTACATTTAATTTGGCCTGTTTTCCCTTAATGATCTTATTTAATTTTGTGCCTTGGTTGTCATTTAATATGTTCTGACATTTATTTATTTTTTTTTTTAATTTTTTAAAAATCTTTCTACTAATTCTAACTTTAACTTGCAACTTGAATATGTATTCCTTTATGATAATGACTTATTACAAACTGTTAGCGATAATTTTTTCACTGCCTTTTCTGAGTTCTCGTCGTTGGATAACTTGGTACCTTTCTAATTATGCGTCGAAAGTTACAAAATGTTGACACAAACAACGCCAAACAGTCCTGTACAAACCCAAAAATAAAAAGTTGTGGTCCTATACACGAGTGTGTTTCCAATGTTGTACAAGGAAACCGTGCACAAGCCTCCTTTCACAATCAGTCTATTACACCATCTTCTTTAAATAATTCTGAAAGTTTTGGCTTAACGGCGTCCGTTTTTTCTTCTCAAGGTTAGTTGATGTTCTATTTGATGCCCAATTGTTGTTCTTATTGTTTCTCGCATGTCTGTATTCCTATGCTAACTGTCTACATGCATATTTGTAGACGGTGTTTATGAACAAAATCAGAGGATTCAAACCGTATGTTTCAAATGCATGATGCTTTGGGAAAACATCAGCCAACTGCACCATTGGACACCTTTGTTGGTAATTGCCATATTAAACATAGTATAACTATACTTGGTTTATTATTGATGTTTTTATTCTAATATTTCAATTGTCATTAAAATGACCTCATGGTCATGTGTGTTTTGAAGGTCGAGGTAGGTGTACTTGCAAACGGCAACGTCAACTAAAAGCCCACGAACAAGAAATCTATGGTGTTCCTATACCTTCTGCTGTTGGTGATTCTTCACAACAATCTTTTAAAGACTGTGGTGGTTCAGATAAAAATACCGTATCCATTGATCTAACTCAACGTGAGTTGAGATTTCCTGTATTAAACCATTTTTTTTGTACCTAAAATTAAAACAGTTTATGAATTGTTGCTTTTTTATACATAGAATAGGTGATTGTGTTTAACTTTTTTTCTTATTCACAGGATTAGTTAAAACATCGATTGAAGAAGTTAGCCAAACCTGTTCATTGACCAGTGCAGATGGTAACGCTGTCACATACCAACATTGTAATGCGGACATGTTAGAAAATACTATTAATGATGTTGTGCCTCCTATTGGTGAGCATTTTATGTTTACTATATTATTTTTTAACATCATTAGACCATTCTATTGCTTCCAAATTTATTGCCTGATATTTTAGTAATATGTTTCTAAAATAAGAAAGTAAAGGGAAAAAAAATAGTAATAATTACAAAAATGAAAATAGATATATAGAAAATAAATAATAGAGTATGTAGTTTTTTTGGTCATCAAAAAAGTGTGCTTTTTATTTTGGCCAAAAACTCCTTGTAAACTATATTTTTTGTTTCATTCGGTTTACGATTTTCCTGTTGTTTCATCAGGACTTTTAACCCATGAGGGGACGTTGCTCTAGAAAGAGCAACGTATAATTGACCATGGCTAAAAATTAGTTCTGGAAGGTAGACGCCAGTCTTATTGAGGGATTGCCCTTGACTTTTGTTAATAGTCATAGTGTAGCAAAGTTTAATTGGAAACTAGGTGCGTTTGAAAAGGAATGGAAGATTTTCATCTTTATGGACTAAAGGTATTATGTGTATAAAAACTTTTTCACCAACTCTTGTCCCTGTGATGATTTGAACTTGAATAAGTCTTGAATAAGTCTTGACATAAGATTACAAGTCGACACTTGAAGATGCCTTCATATTTTGGTAGTAAAATCTTCATCCGGACTCCATTTTTACCCGTTCAAAAGGCCACGCGAAAAGAAAAAGGAGATCTATCTGATGCTGAAGGAGATACGGCGCATTAAGCTTTCAGATGCTGTATTGAGAGATGATCCATATCGGAATTCTAGATACGCCATATCTGGTCAGTTTCAGACTTGGAGGCTACGTTTACTTATAGATGCGCCGTATCGACCCCGATTTCAGAATCTATAAATACCGGGCTCATTCACGAATTAGGGTATCCTTGGGAACCTTTAAGGTCGTTCCTAGACGATCAATACCCCTCCAAACAGCAGAAGATCAACCTTGAAGACCTAATTATCATTGAAGAACATCTCCAATCATTGTTAGCGTATCATATTCATTATGTTTAATACTTTATTCATTATGATTATGTTTATGTGCTTTGTTAAGAGATTATGGGCTAACACCCTTAAGTGTTAGCCAAGTTTATGAGTATTTGACGTTTTGATTTGTTTCTAATTCGACTGGTTGCTTAGTCTTCGTTTTGATTACTTTATTAGTTTATCATGCCTTGTCGACCTTAGGCTTGCACAGTTACTTCATTAATATCGTTTGCGTGATTAATGTAAGCCCCTTAAGGGATAAATAATATATAAACATGGTAATCATTAAGCAGCTTTATGCGGGTTCTGATTAATTGTGACAGGATTAGTCAGTCAAAAAGACTTAAAATGGAATCTAGACTCTAAAGGAAATTAGAGGTAGGATAGACCGCGCCTAGTCGTGAGCACAATCGCTACATGTTTTAGACTTATCAAAACACATTCTTATATGATTAAACTTGGTTAACACGTTCTTCTTATTTTCGATATCTTCAAGCTTCTATTGTTTGTTTAGTTTAGTTTAGTTAGTTTAATATAAAACCAAATCCGTGCCAGTCTCTCAGGCTGAAACCCCCCTTTTGCGTTAGTTTAGGTTAATTTAGTAGAGTTGAATACCTTTAGAATTAGTATATTAGAAATCTCACTCTTAGTGATCAACACCCTACTTACCAACTAGGCTACATTGATCGGGTACACTGCCTGTTAGTGTTTTTATAGGTTAAGTCGGCATAAAATAAACAGTAAAACTTAATAAGGAATAATCACCTATACAACGACACATCAGTATCGACAAACGGGGTTTGGTTCAATTTACTCTTACCGGTTAAAGGTGTAGTAGACCCTAATCGATATACATTTATAGCAAAGTGCTGCCTATATGTTCAAAGAGGGTTAAAAATATATGCCTCGATTTTACTGCAAATATAAATATTATGTCCATCCCAAAATTTTTATTCATTGTTCTCAACTCATTGAAACTGAAAATCACCTCGCTGAAACTGCAAAAATCTCTCAATGGAAGCGTTATTTTGTGCACCCGTCGTTAACTTTGCTTGTTTGTCAGCAAGTAAAGAAATCTCATTCGTGTGGGGTTTCAATGAAAACGTCAAACTCCTTGGCGACAACCTGGAGATGGTTGTCTCGAGATTGTCTAATCTCGATGGACAAGAAGGTCCATTAGCACAAGATGTCTGGGTGAAACAGATTCAACAGTTGGTTACAGATGCACATTCAATCTTGGAAAAGGTTGATAAACATGAAGGAGATCTCTGGAAGAAGTTCACATTCCAGAGGAAAACAAGTCGCAAAATAAGAAAAATAATAAACAAATGGCTAAAACAAATCAACAATCTAGCACACAACATGGGAGCACATAACCAGTTTCAACCTTCTCTTTTTTGGTTAAAACTAGGAGTACACTCACTCCCATATTGTCTGCTAGCTTGTTGATTTGTTTTAGCCGTTTGTTTATTTATTATTATTTTTATTTTGCGACTTGTTTTCCTCTAGAATTTGAACTTCTTCCCGAGACCTCCTCTATGTTTATCAACCTTTTTCATGATTGAATGTGCTTCTGTAACCAACTGTTGAAGCTGTTTCACCCAGACGCCATGTGTTAATGGACCTTCTTGTCCATCGAGATCAGACAATCTCGTGACAACCATCTCCAGGTTGTCGCAAAAGAGTTTGACGTTTTCATTGAAACCCTACACCAATGAGAGTTCTTTACCTAATGACAAACACGCAAAGTTAACGAAGGGTGCACAAGTGATTTTTAGTTTCAATGAGTTGAGAACAATGAAGAAAAAGTTAGGGATGGACATAATATTTATATTTGCAGTAAAAACACGGCATTTATTTTCAACTCTATCTGAATTTGTACATAACTGTTTACACAACCATATTGAAATATTAATACAAGATGTAGCGGAGTTGTAGCTTATGATAGACTTAGAAAAGAGGAAGAGGAAAAAGGTTTTATTTGTTTATTTGTTGGTTAAACTCATCTGTTTGCTAAAAGTATATATAGTCTCAGATGGATATTCTATAGTCAAAAACAACTCTACCGCCTTTTTTTAGAGACACAAATGAGTAAGTATGACGACACGTAGCATTAGCAGTTAGTAGTAGCAGTTTGCAGGGGCGAATCTATATGGATGTTAGGTGTGGCACGGGTCACACCCATTTTGGGTCACGCAATGCAATTTTTTTTTAAATGTGTCGTTTTTTGGCATGTACAACCTCCGAAATTTGTGCTATTCTCTTTATAGAGCAACTTTAACTTGGCTTAAAAAAATTCTTTATGATGCAAATTTTAGTAATTATGATAGAAAAATATTGTGCAACACCCACCCAAAAATCTTAGGTTCATCTCTGGATGTTTGCTTAATAAAAGCGTTTGGTGACGTAGTTGTAGCTTTACTTATGTATTGTAAAATGACGTAAAAAGACACATACACATTAAAAAGAAAATATAATTAAATAAATTTGAGGGTATATATATAATTTAATAAGAATAACGCTATCAGCAAGATTCTAATACTTCATCAATAAACGTTTTGAATAAGAACAGTTACACAAAATGCAAATGATAAATACCATACCTTATATAACTTCATAAACACCTTAATTTTGAATCTTTCGGTATTTTAATTTTGAATCATTTGTTTAGAAACACGTATGAAAGATAAACGATATAAAAGGTACGAAAGATATGAAAATGTGAAATAAACATACCTTGCCCATTTGGCACTTGGCATGTGTTTTTAATGACCATATAATGCCACTTCTTTAATAAAGTTTTTGTTTTGATCGAAAAAGTTAGGATACATAACTTTCCTTTTTCAAAAGTGTTTTCATCCACTCACGACATGTGTTATTTCAAAAGTTATAAATATAAAAAGCATAAGTTGCGCTTTCTTTCTATTTAACAACCCGTGAAAGATTACGTTGCGTTTTAGAGAAAAAAAAAATGAATAAAAATGAAAGAAAGAGGAAGTAAAGTAATAAAGAGGAAGTAAAGTGACTTTCATCCCAAAAGTGGAGTGAAAATTTTATACCTAAAATATAACCACTTTACTTCACTTTACATCACTTTATTTCCTAAAAAAACTGTAGAACACAAACTTTCTCACTTTCACTTTACTTCCTCCATTTTGCGCAACTCGAGAACACACTGTAGAACTAAATCACATAATGTCAAGTTTTTGAACCCGATTTGACTCTTTCCTAGAGACCACATCTCTAGTAAGAAGTGGTTATATTTTGTAGAAGAGGGGAGGGTGAAGCCATGAAGCATCAAATGATATACTTGTTTATGACTTATGAGGCACAATCTATGATTTTTGGCAGTCCAATGGACAAGTATTTTTGTTATTATACTTGACATTGGGTGTAATGGTGATGGTCACTTTCACTTCACGCCAGCATCATATATCATCTACTCTTCTTACCAACTTTACACATATGGTCGTTAGCACATTCTTTATCTTTTACCTACACGTAAACACACAAATACCTCACAACACACGTAAACATACTCGCAAAGTTTCAACTCATTCAGTGGTGCACTTGTGCGGACCACCGATTTGCTTCTCTTTTGCTCGACCATGCATAAATGTAAACACCCTGTAATAGTGCAACCACGCATGCATGGTTATGTGGTCTTGTTACATCCAACATTATAAATGATAAAGTATCACAAAAGGAAAAAGGAAAAAGAGGTATGGTACCAGATGACTTTTTCAAAGTAAATCGGGTGGATATGGTAAACTTATTACGATTATTTCAACTAGTGTTTAAGAAACTAATCGTCTTCATGCATGGGAATAGCTTAAATCCTTCCTGGTTTCCACTTTAAAAAGAAAAATGCTTTTGAATGCAGTCCACGCACTAAACACTTTTGTTTTGCAGTTCTCATGTATAAATATCCTTTTCGAAAGCAGTCAACATTATAGCTAACATAATTTAACCAACTTTTGGTTGCTGCTTATGTTTTAACACTCCAATCATAGATGATATATATGTTTCTAGTGAAATCAACTTTTTGAGAATTAATGAAGAACAAGTGTCAAAATTCGTATCATGTGTCGTAATCCGTCTATCATTTGCATGTGACAAAGGAAATCAAAGTTTTACGAGTTCATTTATGAACTGATCAAGGGTGAATTTATTGTGGTGGGCCACAACTTTTGATACCCAAAACCATGGACGGACCCAATTGTATGACGGGTATGGCACGGGCTACACCCGATTTTAGGTCACGAAGTGTAATAAAATTTCAAAACTGATGTTTGTGGTATGTGCAACCTCTAATTTTTTTTGCTACTTTCGTTTCTTACGGTGTAACTTTAGTTAGCCCAATATTTCTTTTATGCAACACCCTCTTAAAAATCTTGGGTTCGTCCCTGGCCAAAACTGCTACTCCGTATTTTATACATGGAAGATGATATTTCGATTTACGCATTCAAAACCAGTTAAAACAAAATATATAGGTAGTACATTGTTGGATGCACACTTTGATTTGTCTCAATCAAAAAGTTGAGTATTCAAATTATTTTTCTTTTATACATATATTAAAAGGCATTTTCCTTTTCCTAAATGATGTCTCCTCAAAACTGCATGTCCATAAATGGTTATTGTCTTTCGATAGTATCAGATAGTCAAATTTAGAGCAAGATAGTCAAAAGGAAATTACGAGTAATGTAATACTCGTAGTATATCATAGATTCTACCGATAGTGATCAAATGCCTTAATTAACTAGTTGATCACAAATACTAATAAATATTTCAGAAGCTACGTGATACTGTATGATATACTTTTGATCGGTGAAAAATGAAGTTAGTGATCATTTCAGTTAGTAGCTACGTCATGTGATACTTTGTGCATATTTCCTAACACCTTCACATGCTGATGATTAACTGAGGTAACGTTGTTGAGTTTTGTATTTTGTTGATGCAATCCTCTTTTTGCTTCGAACTATACAACTTTTATTAAAATATAAGTTTTATTTTGCCGAGGCATATGTAATCTACATTTGAATTTTACATATTTAATCAACCAATAATTAGTGACCGATCATTTAGAAAAAGGAATGAGGAAAAAAAACTTAGCACGACTCAGTTTATACTAACAAATTGATATCTTCCTATATTATTTACTCATAGTATATGTGGACGTTGGGACATTTGAAGTCTCTATCAATAATAAAGTTATAGAAATTGGTATCATTCTTCTTTTGGACAACTTGAGTAAAGAAAAAAGAATGTAATTAGAATTCTACTTTCTTTTTTATAACATGAGGATACTACCACTTGCATCTTGCGACATTTTAGTATTCATAATTTGGTTTATATTACATAATTAAAATTCAAATATTTGCTAGAACATATAGAATACGTAAGATTTTTTTTGAAAATTTGGAACATAAACTAGAAATTGTCACGATGAACTCACTCAAATACGTATGATTTTCAAAATTCTACATCTTTACTATCTATATCTATACTATCTATAATGGAAAAATGGTAAAAGTGAAATGTTGAGTTTTCAACAATAGTCAAATGAGAGAAAAAAGTGAAATGTAATTAATACTCTTATTAAAACACCCCATTACTTAAAAGTACAGTGATTTATTCACATTGTGCAACCAATTAAAATACAAACCGGGTTGACCCGGGACGCTTCAAACCCGCGCGGGTTGACCCGGTTTAATTTGACCCATTTCCGACCCTACCTAGCAAGTTGACCCGGTTTAAATCAACCCATTTTTCGACCGGAACGGTTCAACAGGTTGAACCACCCGGGTCGAACCGGGTTTCAAAACATTATCCATTACTTAAAAGTACAATGATTTATTTANCTTTTACCTACACGTAAACACACAAATACCTCACAACACACGTAAACATACTCGCAAAGTTTCAACTCATTCAGTGGTGCACTTGTGCGGACCACCGATTTGCTTCTCTTTTGCTCGACCATGCATAAATGTAAACACCCTGTAATAGTGCAACCACGCATGCATGGTTATGTGGTCTTGTTACATCCAACATTATAAATGATAAAGTATCACAAAAGGAAAAAGGAAAAAGAGGTATGGTACCAGATGACTTTTTCAAAGTAAATCGGGTGGATATGGTAAACTTATTACGATTATTTCAACTAGTGTTTAAGAAACTAATCGTCTTCATGCATGGGAATAGCTTAAATCCTTCCTGGTTTCCACTTTAAAAAGAAAAATGCTTTTGAATGCAGTCCACGCACTAAACACTTTTGTTTTGCAGTTCTCATGTATAAATATCCTTTTCGAAAGCAGTCAACATTATAGCTAACATAATTTAACCAACTTTTGGTTGCTGCTTATGTTTTAACACTCCAATCATAGATGATATATATGTTTCTAGTGAAATCAACTTTTTGAGAATTAATGAAGAACAAGTGTCAAAATTCGTATCATGTGTCGTAATCCGTCTATCATTTGCATGTGACGAAGGAAATCAAAGTTTTACGAGTTCATTTATGAACTGATCAAGGGTGAATTTATTGTGGTGGGCCACAACTTTTGATACCCAAAACCATGGACGGACCCAATTGTATGACGGGTATGGCACGGGCTACACCCGATTTTAGGTCACGAAGTGTAATAAAATTTCAAAACTGATGTTTGTGGTATGTGCAACCTCTAATTTTTTTTGCTACTTTCGTTTCTTACGGTGTAACTTTAGTTAGCCCAATATTTCTTTTATGCAACACCCTCTTAAAAATCTTGGGTTCGTCCCTGGCCAAAACTGCTACTCCGTATTTTATACATGGAAGATGATATTTCGATTTACGCATTCAAAACCAGTTAAAACAAAATATATAGGTAGTACATTGTTGGATGCACACTTTGATTTGTCTCAATCAAAAAGTTGAGTATTCAAATTATTTTTCTTTTATACATATATTAAAAGGCATTTTCCTTTTCCTAAATGATGTCTCCTCAAAACTGCATGTCCATAAATGGTTATTGTCTTTCGATAGTATCAGATAGTCAAATTTAGAGCAAGATAGTCAAAAGGAAATTACGAGTAATGTAATACTCGTAGTATATCATAGATTCTACCGATAGTGATCAAATGCCTTAATTAACTAGTTGATCACAAATACTAATAAATATTTCAGAAGCTACGTGATACTGTATGATATACTTTTGATCGGTGAAAAATGAAGTTAGTGATCATTTCAGTTAGTAGCTACGTCATGTGATACTTTGTGCATATTTCCTAACACCTTCACATGCTGATGATTAACTGAGGTAACGTTGTTGAGTTTTGTATTTTGTTGATGCAATCCTCTTTTTGCTTCGAACTATACAACTTTTATTAAAATATAAGTTTTATTTTGCCGAGGCATATGTAATCTACATTTGAATTTTACATATTTAATCAACCAATAATTAGTGACCGATCATTTAGAAAAAGGAATGAGGAAAAAAAACTTAGCACGACTCAGTTTATACTAACAAATTGATATCTTCCTATATTATTTACTCATAGTATATGTGGACGTTGGGACATTTGAAGTCTCTATCAATAATAAAGTTATAGAAATTGGTATCATTCTTCTTTTGGACAACTTGAGTAAAGAAAAAAGAATGTAATTAGAATTCTACTTTCTTTTTTATAACATGAGGATACTACCACTTGCATCTTGCGACATTTTAGTATTCATAATTTGGTTTATATTACATAATTAAAATTCAAATATTTGCTAGAACATATAGAATACGTAAGATTTTTTTTGAAAATTTGGAACATAAACTAGAAATTGTCACGATGAACTCACTCAAATACGTATGATTTTCAAAATTCTACATCTTTACTATCTATATCTATACTATCTATAATGGAAAAATGGTAAAAGTGAAATGTTGAGTTTTCAACAATAGTCAAATGAGAGAAAAAAGTGAAATGTAATTAATACTCTTATTAAAACACCCCATTACTTAAAAGTACAGTGATTTATTCACATTGTGCAACCAATTAAAATACAAACCGGGTTGACCCGGGACGCTTCAAACCCGCGCGGGTTGACCCGGTTTAATTTGACCCATTTCCGACCCTACCTAGCAAGTTGACCCGGTTTAAATCAACCCATTTTTCGACCGGAACGGTTCAACAGGTTGAACCACCCGGGTCGAACCGGGTTTCAAAACATTATCCATTACTTAAAA
>LBNU01031893.1:6747-22043 GCA_014162995.1 Artemisia annua
GAGAACTCCAATTTTGCATTAGAAAACATGCATGTTCATATAAAACATGTATGTTTTCTTACATACGCCTTAATACACATACATGCATAACTTACATGTTTATATAAAAACCTGTTAAGTGCAATAGATCAATGCAAAATGGTTTTATTTTTAGAACCCTGTTAAGTGCGGAAACTGCGAGAACTCTAATTATGCATTACAAAACATACATGTTTTATATGAACATGCATGTTTTCTAATGCAAAATTGGAGTTCTCGCAGTTCCCGCACTTAAAAGGGTTCTGAAAATAAAGCCCCCCTATATATATATATATCCCACCGCCTTGAAAAATCCTGGGTCCGCCACTGACGGTAAAAATTGCTAAATCAAGTATAATACTTGTTATAGTAGCAATATATAACATATGTGTGTGTGTTATTTCATATTTAAAAGTGTGAAAACGGGTCGACACCTTCACCCCATTTTGCATTTTATATTTCTAAATGCTTCTTATATCTTACGTTCTTACTTTTTTTTTTATGCTCAGTCTTTGCAAAGTATGATTATGTTGTTTCTCATATTCCGGTTGTTAGCAGTCACGATATTTAAGATTTATCTTTAATTTAAAGGCATGTTTTTAAGTTAGAAGTTAGAACCACTCATTATCTCATGTTTTCTTAGTAATGGTATGGTAAGAAACAACCATTACCCTTTTAGCAACTGCATCAAACCCTTTCAAAAATGGACAAACTTAGAATACCTAAATGGTCTAAATCTACATTAACACAAAATCACATTAATTTAGCAAAATAGAAACATTTGATTTTTTTCTTAGTATGTTAGTATCTATTATAAACTTTCTTTCAAACACAAACATAATGTCATATCTCCGATGAAAATTATTTAGAGGTGGCAAAATGGTGGGATGTGTAACGCGTCATATTTGGTACACGGTGGGTTAGGTTTGAATTTCTGAATAAAGTGATTTAGGGAGGTCTTATATATTTAAAAAAAAATAATAATAACTTAAGTTTGGTCGACTTTGAACCTGAATGGCCTTTGACTCATTTCCTTGAAAGCTTTCTTAAAAATAAAACCCAAATCAACGCATTTAAAATGAGTCATTGCCACCTTCATTAAAAACTTGTCATAATCAATATAATGTACCTCATCCACATGAAGGTTATAAATCTGAATCATGGAATCATCCATTCCAATAGCAGTAATGCTATTCTCCTGAGATGAAGAAGCAGGAATTCTTGTTGTTGGTGGTCGGGGCTATGAACGTCGTCCTTGTCTGCATTCCTACAACTCAAGAATAGCTTGGAGTTGGAGGTAAAAAGCCAAACTTTATGTCTTTACGCAACCTAAAAAGGGGAANTCTGAATCATGGAATCATCCATTCCAATAGCAGTAATGCTATTCTCCTGAGATGAAGAAGCAGGAATTCTTGTTGTTGGTGGTCGGGGCTATGAACGTCGTCCTTGTCTGCATTCCTACAACTCAAGAATAGCTTGGAGTTGGAGGTAAAAAGCCAAACTTTATGTCTTTACGCAACCTAAAAAGGGGAAAAAAGATAAACACCAACATTACCTTTGAACACCATCAAATGAATAACGAAAGATTTATCCTGATGCTAATATATAAATGTATTTTGACAACTAAGAGGTTCAAGATAAAAATAATCAGGGGTGCTTGGGAATTACTCATTTAGTTTACCCTTCGATACATAAATGCCAAAAAATTACTGTAATTATGATTACTTCACGGTGAACTAAGTTCAGCCATTCGATCATCGTGTATTTTTCCTGCAAACAAAGGCTGGTTTAACGCTATTATTGAATCTGATTAACAATCTGCCATTACTCTTGCTACATCGGAAAATGTCCCTCCTTGGGCGCTTTCGGCTCTTATTATGGACATTCGCTATTGGATATCTCATATGAAATTCCAGCTTCTATGGGCTTCTCGTAGGTGTAATCGGGTAGCGCATCATGTTGCAAAGGTTGCTCTTAATTTACCTGATAGTTTCATGTGGGAATCTAATTTTCCTGTCGAAATTACCTCTATAGCGAGGAGTGATGTTGTTTAGTTTTTTAGCTTCGGCAATGTTCAAAAAAAAAATGTTACTACTGTTCATATCTTACCACTGTTGATACACAATTTAGACTCAAATCAGTCTTAGAAAACAAAACATACAAACATTAATAATAACTAGCAGGGTACCCGAGCGTTGCAGCGGCGGGTACCCTGAAATAAAATTTCCGGTGAATCATGTATTTTAGTTTATTATGTTCTTTTTGACAATAAATTTACGGATATCAAAATTTTCATTTAGCTCGTGTCCGTTCGGGCTCGAGCCCGTTGGGTTGTGTCTATTCAGGCTCGAGCCCGTTTGGCCCGTGCCCGTTCGGGCTCGAGCCCATTTGGCCCGTTGCCCATTCGGGCTTGAATATTTGTATAATTTACTTTATTATTTGTATTTGTGACATTTAGTGAAGGAATTGTGTTTAAGTTGGTTGTACAATATGCTTGATAATTTGTATTTTTTATGTAAGGGTGTTTTAATAAGTGCATTAATTGTATTTATTGACCAGTTAATTAATTGTATTTAATGTACATAATGTTTTATTTATTGTATTTAATGTTAGTATAAATTGTATGTTAGAATTAAATATGAGGGGAATTTCTATAAGTAGTATTGGTTGTTGTACTTATAGCTTTAGAAGTTGTATTGCTTAATTTTAAGTATTTCTATTAATAGTAGGCCTTCCTCCATTATCAGTTAGTTAGATGTACATTAAGGCTGTGTTTAGGAGGGGGCTTATGGGGCTTAAGTTTTTAAAATAAGTCCGGCTAATAAAATAAGTCTCGTTTGCCATGGGGCTTATAGAAGGGCTTATAAAATAAGTCGGCTAAAAACTTTAGCCCCATAAAAGGGGCTAAAAACTTTAGCCCGGGGCTTGTGAAGAATAAATTACTTCTTTACCCATAAACATATCTACCATATACACAAACTCATTTACTTATGTCATTTTTAGTAATTTTGCAATAATAAGCCCCAGCCCATTTGTCAAACAAGTTTATAAAAATACAAATTTTAATTTCGGCTTATAATATAAGCCCCAGCCCCAGCCCCAGCCCCAGCTCCAGCTCCAGCCTCAGCCCATTTCGCCATACATACCCTAATGGACAAAAATAACATGCCCCAAGTCTTTTAAGTAAAAAGTCATCCTCCTTTGTTCTTTACCATTCTTGTTATTGTACACATCCAAATTTCCACGATGAACGAAATGACAATTACATCTACAAAAGTAAATAGAATTAATAATGCATGTAACATCATTTAGCCGTTAAAAGTACATATCTAACACTAACCAAGAACATTGTTGTGAACGACATTTTTTGTAAGATCTCATCAAAGGAAGAAAACAAAAAGCACAAATACATAAACCCAAAACTCAATTACCAACAAAAAAAAATAATAAATAACGAAATTTATTATACATTACTTGTTGATATAGATTGAATTTTTAAACCAAAAAACATATCTTTGAATTAGGGTTTCGATTTCTTGGTTTAAACAAACCATCTGAGTAAGGAGACTGAAGAAGAGAATTATGATTAAGGTTTCAATGGAGATGAGACTGTCGGATATTTAGATGATGACATGGGTGTGCGAATGGTGGTGGCGGTAGGAAAAAATTGGAGGATCAGAGAATATTAAGGTTGGAGACAGCCCACAATCAGAACACAATAACATAAACCCTAAATCTATTAATTAAAATTTTAAACCAAAAGCATACCTTTTGATTAACCCTAAAAAGAAAAAGCATTGTGATTAAAGATTTGATCTCTTTAAAATGAACGGCCAAATATCTATAATGGCGGATCAATCGCCGTGTTCGGATTGTGGTGGCGTTGTGCAGGGGAAGTATGAAGGTTGGTGAAATATTTGGGTTTTTTTTGGTAATTGGTATGTATTGAAAGTTAGATCACATGCTATTTTTGGCCCTTCAAGTTTTACAAAATCTGTCCCGTTTTTTAGAAGTCTGTTTTATCACATTTATGCCACACATAGTTTTTGGTGTGTTTTTTCATTCTACACGAATTTTGTCAATTTTGACCAAATTGAGTTCAATTTTTACTTTTTATTAGCCAATCAAATCACACAATTCTGCCCACGTGTCAAAATCAAGCGACCTGATTGGTCAAATTTATTTTTCCATAAGATTGTTTTGTTAAAAAAACTCCGAAATGATGTAATTCCTTTATTATATAAAAGATTTTCAGAAATCTTTTTTTTTAGCGTTACAAGGGTAATCAAACCACCCTATCCAGTTTAAAGAGTATTTTCTACATCTACTAGTAATCCAATTGAACAAATATTGCTTAATGTAGTTGAAAATGAGTTCTTTGGAGGGTCTTTTAGTGGAGAAAATGACTTGATAAAACGACTTTAATTACGTATAGTAGCTAGGTAGCCTATGCCTTGACAAATTGTTAGATGAAAGAAAATTTTGAATTTTATTCTCAAAACTCAAACTATTGAAGATAAGTTTATAAATTCATTGTATGATATTAATTTGGATCAATATCTTTCCGCGGAACTTAATGAAATCTCATACGCAACTATATTATTATATATTCAGTAATATGATTTTGTTTACTCATAGTTTCACAACCTCTTACTTTTTTTTCATACACAAGCCCGGGATAATAATCTAGCTATTGTAAAAGGAATGAACAAGAATAAAGAGAAGAGAGGAACTATTATTGAATGAATAATACTGGAGGTTACACATGGATGTATTTATAAGGGTAATAGTCTAAACCCTAACTTGTTCCTAAAGAATAGGATGAATAGACATAACCCATTAGCCCATACATAATTTATAATACTCCTTCTTGGATATTCATCGTTCATTACACGCCATAAACTGCCTCATTAAAAACCTTATCAAGAAAAACCCAATGGGATAAACACTTGATGAAGGAAAAGAGTGCAGTACGCATAATGCTCCTCCTCAAATTAATGCATATCTTTTAAGCGTCGAAGGCAAACCTTCCGAACCAGTAGCTCAAAAACTCTTGTAGGCAAAAACTTTGTGAATAAATCTGCCAAATTGTCACTCGATCGAACTTGATGAACATCAATAACTCCATCCTTTTGTAGATCATATGTAAAGAAAAATTTTGGAGAAATGTATTTTGTTTTGTCTCCTTTGATATATCCTTCCTTGATTTGAGCTATACATGCCGCGTTGTCTTCACATAACATGGTTGGATTTCCTTTAATAGACTCGAGCCCACATTCTTCTTGGATGTTTTGAATCATCGATCTTAACCAAACGCACTCTCGACCAGCTTCATAAAGTGCAATAAGTTCAGCATGATTTGATGATGTTGCAGTTAAAGATTGCTTTGTCGACCTCCAAGAAATTGTCGTGTCTCCATATGTAAAAACATACCCTGTTTGGGATCGTGCCTTATGTGGATCTGACAAGTAACCAGCTTCAGCATATCCAACCAACTTTGATTTCAAATTCTTTTGGTAAAATAATCCCATATCACGGGTACCACAAAGATAACGGAATATATGTTGCTAGTAAGTTTACTAAGAATGCAATATCTGGACGGGTATTACTAGCAAGGTACATCAAAGCCCCAATCGCACTTAGATATGGTATTTCAGGACCAAGAATGTCCTCATCATGTTCTTTGGGGCGGAACGGATCAAGTTCCCGGTCAAGTGAACGACCGACCATTGGTGAGCTTAGTTGATGAGCTTTATCCATATTGAATCGTTTCAGTATCTTTTCCGTATAGTTCGATTGATGGACAAATATTCCACTTGAAAAATGCTCAATTTGCAAGCCCAGACAAAACTTGGTTATACCAAGATCTTTCATTTCAAATTCATTCTTTAATAAATTTGCAGTATGTTCAATTTCATCAATATTTCCGATGATATTTAAATCATCAACATACACTGCAATGATTGTGAAACCCCCCTTTGATCTTTTGATAAAAACACACGGACTTATTTGATTACTTTTGTATCCTTCTTTTGAAAGATATTCACTCAGGCGATTATACCACATTCGTCCTGATTGTTTTAGACCATATAAAGATCTTTTCAATTTAATTGAAAACATTTCACGGGGTTTAGATTTACAAGCTTCCGGCATTTTCAATCCTTCAGGGATTTTCATGTAAATGTCACTATCAAGTGATCCGTACAAGTAAGCTGTGACAACATCCATAAGGCGCATTTGAAGCCTTTCAACATTTGCAAGACTAATTAAAAATCTGAGAGTCGTTGCATCCACAAGGGGTGAATATGTTTCTTCATAATCTACCCCGGGTATTTGTGAGAAACCTTTTGCTACAAGTCGTGCTTTGTATCTCACAATTTCATTTTTCTCGTTTCTTTTTATAGCAAATACCCATTTATAGCCTACCGGCTTCACATTATCTGGGGTTAATGTCACAGGGCCAAATACTTGGCGCTTTTCAAGTGAATCTAGTTCAGCTTGTATGGCATCTTGCCATTTTTGCCAATCTTTTCATTACGATTCCATGTTGTACCATTTTGTACAAAGTTTATTGAGATCTCATATTCATTTGGTACATGGCTATTCTCAAGAGATTTTTCCACAATTTCTGTGTTATTATTAATCTCTTCTGGGATTTTATTGATAACAACTTCTTGGACTTTGCCAGTTGTATTCTGCTCTTTCCTTTTTCGTGGATTTGTATCCTTAGAACCCATTGGTCTTCCACGCTTTCTGCGTACATTTGACTCATTCGGAGTTTCAAGATTATCAATTCGAGAAGGCGCATTTAAAGCTGGAATATATGATTTTGTAAATCTTTTTGTATCTGTAAATGCATCAGGCAATTCATTTGCTATTCTTTTTAAGTGAATGAGCTTTTGAACCTCCAATTCACATTGACCACTCCAAGGTTCAAGAAAAGATATTTGTGATGTATTCCAAGTTACATCTTGTTTGTCCAACTTTTTATTTTCTCCTCCTAAGATTGGGAACATTGTTTCATCAAACTGGCAATCAACAAAACGTGCTGTAAAAACATCTCCAGTTAATGGTTCCAAGTATTTTATGATTGATGGAGAATTAAAACCAACATAAATTCCCAATCTTCTTTGAGGTCCCATCTTTGTTCGTTGTGGTGGTGCTATTGGGACATAGACACCACAACCAAAGACTTTTAGATGAGACAAACTTGGTTCTCTTCCAGAAACCAGTTGGAGAGGAGAATGCTTATGAGATGCGCTTGGTCTTAATCTAATAAGAGAAGCAGCATGTAAGATAGCATGTCCCCATGCAGAGGATGGCAATTTTGATTTCATAATTAGTGGTCTAGCAATAAGTTGTAATCTTTTTATTAAAGATTCAGCTAGACCATTTTGTGTATGCACATGTGCTACAGGATGCTCAACCACAATCCCGATTGACATACAAAAATCATTAAATGATTGAGATGTAAATTCTCCTGCATTATCAAGTCTGATCTTTTTTATTTGATAATCTGGGAAATGTACTCTTAATTGAATTATTTGGGCTAATAGCCTTGCAAAAGCAACATTTCTTGATGCTAACAGACAGACATGGGACCATCGGGATGATGCATCAATTAATACCATAAAGTATCGAAATGGTCCACACGGAGGAGTAATTGGCCCACAAATGTCTCCTTGAATTCTTTCTAGAAACAAAGGAGATTCTTTTTCAAGTTTATTGATTGAGGGCCTAGTAATCATTTTTCCAAGAGAGCATGCTCCACATGATAATTCTTTTGATAATAGGATCTTGAGATCCTTTAGTGGATGCCCATTTGAGCTCTCAATTATTCTCCTCATCATAATATCACCCGGATGACCCAATCGATCATGCCAAAGGGTAAATATTTTGGGATCTATACCCTTTCGGGTAGAAACCATATTTATTTCTGTCTGATTGATGTATGTAAAATACAATCCAAAAGATAGACCTTTCATTCTTTCCATTATGGTCTTTTTTCCATTTTCAATGGATGTAATTTGGAGATACTCAACATTATTTTCATTCATGGTTTCAAGATGATAACCATTGCGTCTTATATCCTTAAAACTTAGTAGATTTCTCCTGGATCTACTAGAATATAACGCATCATTTATTATTAATTGTGTACCTTTAGGTAACAAAATGCAGGCTTTGCAAGAGCCTTAAATCAAGTTGCTAGTACCACAAATTGTGTTGACATTTGCATTTGCTATATGAAATTCATAAAAATATTTTCTGTTTTTCAAAATGGTGTTTGTTGTTCCACTATCTACTAGACACTCGTCTTCACCGTTTTCCAAAATGCTTTTCATATCCTTGAACATAAAAATAAATAAATAAATAAGCATTTCAAAGTAAAAGAAAACTAAAAAATAAATACTTCATTAATTAAAATTCAATACATGAGTAACAATGCTAGAACAAACCTAGCTTATTCAACACAAAATTTAAACTTAAAAACTTATTGCGGAAAAATAAAAATGCAACTAGATAACTAGTTATTATTTCCATCATTGGAGAAAGAAGCAACAACGTCTTCGACATCATCAAAGAAATCTGAGGAGTCGAAGCGCACATTGGGATTTGGCTCATTATCATTGAAACTATCAAAGAAGTTTGTTTCATCATTGAAATTATCAATGAAGTTTGTTTCAATGTCTTTTCCTTTCTTTTTGAGTGATGCTTGATAAAGATCAACAAAGTGTCTTGAGGTGCGACACTGTTTTCCCCAATGAGTGTTCATGCCACATCTATGGCAAGCATTTCCAGATTGTTTAGGAGCTTTCTTTTGCATCCTTTTGCCTTTATCATCTTTTTTCTTGAAATCATATGGCTTAGGATTATAACCATCACGATGCCAAACAATATTTCGACCACGTCCACGGCCATGACCACGACCACGACCTCGTTCATTTTCACGGTTATTACCATGTTCACGACCCCGACCCCTCACATTTGATGTTTCATGCACTTCAGGCAATGCAGTAGAACCAGTGGGGCGTGCTTGATGATTTTTCATCAAAAGCTTATTATTTTGTTCAGCAACAAGGAGAACAGATATTAGTTCGTGGTATTTTTTGAAGCCACGTTCTCGATATTGTTGCTGTAAGAGCATATTTGAAGCATGAAAAGTAGAGAAAGTTTTCTCTAGCATGTCTTCTTCAGTAATCTTTTCTCCGCATAATGTTAGTTTAGATGTGATGCTAAACATTGCGGAATTGTACTCGCTGACACTTTTAAAATCTTGCAACCTGAGGTGCATTCAGTCATAGCGAGCTTTAGGAAGGATTACTTGTTTTTGATGATCAAACCTTTCTTTTAAACTTTGCCATCATATTAACGGGTCTTTCACCGTTAGATATTCTTTTTTTAGGTCCTCATGAAGATGATGACGCAGGAATATCATGGCTTTGGCACGTGCTTGTGCAGAGGCCGTATTTCCAGTTTTGATCGTTTCTCCCAAATCTTTTGCAGTTAAATGGATCTCAGCATCAAGAGTCCAAGGGAGATAGTCTTTTCCAGATATGTCAAGAACAGCAAAATCGATATTCGAAAGCTTTGAATTTGACATTTTTTTTCTTTAACTACATAAAAAGACAAGTGTATCATTTAGCAAACGTTGCAAATATTTAGACCAAGTAAAACATACCGAACATTGCATTAGAATTTAGATAGTTAAAGGCTAAAACTCAGTATGTTATTCATTATTACGAATAATATATCATTATTAACAAGATTGGAATGGACCTAGATGTATTAGAAAATCATATAATAGAGTACATAGATATGCCATTAACGTATTGAACAAGTTGCTAAAAATAGACAACATCATTTATAATTAAAGTTATACTCATATTAAAACAATTACGACACATTAACTGTATGTTATTTCGTATCATTTATCTAACGTTAAGCACATGACATTATCTATTTTACACTACGTACTAGTTAAGAATACAACGAGTAAATAAAAATAAAACCATTAACGCTATACAATTGATTCTATTGATTGAATCAAACTAGAACATAAGATGTTCTAAATTATTTAAAGTCATAACATGAGGTTATGATATTGATCTTTATGAAAAGATCATATTAGAACTTGAGGTTCTACTTTTTTTTTTTTCTTTTCTTTTTTTTTTTTTTCTACTCATAACTCGAGGTTATGATATTTTTTTTTTCGTATTGATTCTTGAAAGAACTAATTAGAACCTCTTGAAAGAACCATATTAGAACTTTAAGGTTCTATAATTTTTTTTCAACATAACATGATGTTTCGTTATTTTTATTTTCTATTTGTAGTCACAAAAGAACATTTAAAGAGTTTTAATAGATGAACATGAAAGTAAAAAAAAATGCAATTCTCTTTATGTAATTACTATAGAACATGAATTGTTCTTGTAAATTACGATAGAGATCAATAACAAACTATAACATATTAAAATTATAATGTTTACTGCAAACAAGAAAAAAAAAATGTAATACGAAGCACATTAATATTATGTATTTAGTTTTCCAATACTAACTGATGACAATAGATACGTGTCACAATAAGTTTTGATTTCTAAAAAAAAACTTTACTACATACAATTTATTCATGCCTTTGTTTTCTGTAGAGTACAGCTTTCAGGAAAAAAAAATTATAATATTAATTTTAAACGAGTTAACATACGTAGTACTATATACTCAAGGTTTAATATTTACCTCTTTTTGCTTAGAGCAAAGATCGTGCTGATAACGTATTGTAAAAGGAATGAACAAGAATAAAGAGAAGAGAGGAACTATTATTGAATGAATAATACTGGAGGTTACACATGGATGTATTTATAAGGGTAATAGTCTAAACCCTAACTTGTTCCTAAAGAATAGGATGAATAGACATAACCCATTAGCCCATACATAATTTATAATACTAGCACACATATATTTGGGGGAACTAATTAATTAAAAGTGACCTAAAGGTTAGCTTGGCAATACAATCGAATAGCTTCAAGTTGAGCATAATACCTCTTAAAGATGCTGCACTACACATAAACCAATAATTGTCGACAACGATAAAAATAAGCACCTGACTATCCATCAATATCATATTAATCAAACACACTAGGGTGTGTTTCTTTTTTGGGTTAATGGTATGTAATAGCAACGTATTTTCTCATTTTTTCCATTATCATATACAAAACCAAAAAAAAAAATAAAATACCACAATACCCATCCAACTTTCAAATTTTGTTTCATTATCATACGTTTTGTTTGCACCGTTAGTCCTTTTCACTAACGACCCGTTGTAATTAACTCAAAAATATATTTTTCGTACGTTTTTATACGTTTCTATCGGTTTTTATACGTTTTCGCCCGTTTTCTTTACGTTTTTGTTTGCACCGTTAGTCCTTTTGACTAACGACCGTTTGTAATTAACTCAAAAATATGTTTAAAGACGAACAAAAACGCTTGAAAACATATAAAAGCGTATGAAAACGTAAGAAAAACATATTTTTGAGTTAATTACAAACGGTCGTTAGTCAAAATGACTAACGGTGCAAACAAACAAAAATGTATGAAAACGTAAGAAAACGGGCAAAAACGTATAAAAATGGATAAAAACGTATGAGAATATAAGAAAACGGATAAAAACGTATGAAAACATAAGAAAACGTATTTTTTATTTAATTACAAACGGTGGTTAGTCTAAACGTATGATAATCAACCAAATGAAAAAGGAAGTTGCTGAAAGATGCCAAAAGGACTAACGGAGCAAAGAGTTGGATGGTGATTATGGTAATTTTTTGGGTTCGTATCTGATAATGGAACAAATATAAAAGTATGTTGCTATTACATGCCATTAACCCTTTTTTTTCTCTTAGCTAAGGGATTGAGTCCACATGACATTTAGTAGTATTTCTTTTTCAGTATGACCCACTTATTTTCTCTTACTTCATCTATATCCACAAGGCAAGAAATATTTAACTCATCCCCATTAAGTGACTCTAATAGACATGAACCCCACATATATTTATAAGCCTCTTATCTAGAAGAAAAAAGAAACACCCCCTTAGTTAGTTTCCAAGATTAATACAATAATCAATGCATATATTATACGTAGCATAAGAACACATAAACCTGATCGGCCATAATGGTTTCGAGTCAATTAACTGCGAATGAAATTATGATCCTAGCTAGCTAGACGATTTTGTGTTTCTAACGAACAAACTTTTGGACCCAAAATTAATAAATTATTAAGTATATATACTAGGTTTGAGTCCAGTCATTTTTTTATATATATATTAATTTAGCTTTTACATAATTAAAACGTTGTCTAATTTACAAAATAATATTTATTACAGACATTTTCAAATTAAATACTTCCCCCCCCCCCCCTTTCTCAAAATTATAGTCCTCATTTGACTTTTTTCGGTATTTATTTTCCAATTTTGGCCTTAAGTATTTTTGTTTATATATATTACATAATACTTTATGCAAAATATATTAATGGATTGAGTTTTAAATGTATTTTTTATTGGTATAATTTTCATCAAATATTGTATAACATAAATAAAAATATTTTAAGTCAAAGTTTAGAAATAAAGACCGAATCAAACGGGGACAATAATTTTGGGACGGAGAGAGTACTTTGTTGGGTTTTGAAGTAACTCTACTTCTGGGTGCTACACTGCTGCTAGTTAGTCAAGTCTACTGCTAAGTGTAAAATCTCTACTGCCAGACAAGACTACTGCTGAGACTCTACTGCTGGAAGAATACTGCTGAGACTCTACTGCTTATGTGATAAGTTTATGTACGAATGTTTGTATTTATAGTATAGATATTATGTAATATTCTATAATGTTAGAAGATTATAGTCTTGGGTAGGAAGTCGTTTGTAAGCCTGTAGGGTTCCTTGGTGTATAAAAGGAGATCCTAGGGTTAGACTAGAGTACGTATTATTCTAGCATTGTATTCACTTCAAGGTTGCAAAACCCTAGCACTATTCAGGGTGCTCGTATTCAATATATTGAAGTGTTTAAGTGGTGATATAATTGTGTTTGTGTTCCTCTTAAGTTAATCAATAAATTCCGCGTATTGATTAAGTTTGTTACAAGTCAGCTTCTATACATTATTGTCTTGGTTTATCTAAGATAGTAATACTAGATCAATTGCTCAACTGGGATCAACAAGTGGTATCAGAGCTTGTGATCTAGAAGCTGTGATCAAGAAGAACTCAAACATTCTCTCAAGTTCTGTCTGTTAACACATCTGAAGCCATGGGTGATGAAACTCATATGGTTACTGCCTCCAAGGTTCCTATGCTGAAGCAAGGTGAGTATGAGATATGGAAGATGAGGATGAGGCAATACATCCGGATGATTGACTACAAGATGTGGGATGCTATTGTCAAAGGTACTCAAACTTCAGTGACTGTTGATGGCAAGGAAGTTGGAATCAAGGGAAAGGAAGCTGATGATCTCAAGAAATTGGAGATAAAAGCTCATAGTATTCTCATGATGGGATTACCTAATGAATATCAGCTTGACTTTGAACCCATTGAGACTGCTAAGGAGCTTATGGAAGCTATAGAAACAAGATTTGGTGGCAATGATGCCACTAAGAAGGCTAGGAAGAATGCTTTGAAGCATCAATTTGAGAACTTCACTTCTACCAGTGGAGAAAATCTTGATGGTACTTACAACAGACTCCAAAAGCTTGTAAGTCATTTAAAGCTTGTTGGATACATTGTCCCTCAAGAAGATACAAATCTCAAATTTATTAGAAGCCTTTCACCTGAATGGAGCATGCATACTGTTGTGTGGAGAAACAAAGCTGATTTTGATTCAATGAGCTTGGATGATCTATACAACAACTTGAAGGCTTATGAATCTGAGTTGAAGGCTGCATCTGATTCATCTACTTCATCATCAGCAGCTCAAAATATTGCTTTTGTTTCTAACAAAGGCAATACTTCATCAGAGATTCACTCTGCTGCTTATGGAGTCTCTACTGTTTGCACTAGTATCTCTGCTGCTGGTTCTAATAACTTAGACACTGCAAGTGATGCTGCTCTTTGTGCATTATTGGCTGATCTCACCACAGCTACTCAAGTTCTAAACCAAGATGCTGATCACATTGATTCTGATGATCTGGAAGAAATTGATATGAAGTGGCAAATGGCTATGTTGACTTTAAGGGCAAGAAAGTTCTTGAAAAGAACTGGAAGGCAACTTAAGTATAATCCACAGGGAACCATGGGTTTTGACAAGTCAAAGATGGAGTGCTTCAACTGCAATAGGAAAGGACATTTTGCCAGAGAATGCAAAGCTCCCAAGAAGAATGTTGACACAACCAAGAAGGCTGCAGAAGAGTCAAAGCCATCTACTGCTTTGGTGTCTTGTGATGGTTTGGGAGATTATGACTGGAGTGACTTGGCACAAGAAGAACCAAACCATTGTCTACTTGCAGTGACAACTACAGGGCATAACTTTGCTCTAATGGCTTATGCCTCTTCATCATCTGGCTCAGATTCTGAGGTATCACATGAATCTAATGAATCTTCTTGTTCTTTTAAATCATGTGCTGACACTATAGAAGTGGGTGCTACACTGCTGCTAGTTAGTCAAGTCTACTGCTAAGTGTAAAATCTCTACTGCCAGACAAGACTACTGCTGAGACTCTACTGCTGGAAGAATACTGCTGAGACTCTACTGCTTATGTGATAAGTTTATGTACGAATGTTTGTATTTATAGTATAGATATTATGTAATATTCTATAATGTTAGAAGATTATAGTCTTGGGTAGGAAGTCGTTTGTAAGCCTGTAGGGTTCCTTGGTGTATAAAAGGAGATCCTAGGGTTAGACTAGAGTACGAATTATTCTAGCATTGTATTCACTTCAAGGTTGCAAAACCCTAGCACTATTCAGGGTGCTCGTATTCAATATATTGAAGTGTTTAATTGGTGATATAATTGTGTTTGTGTTCCTCTTAAGTTAATCAATAAATTCCGTGTATTGATTAAGTTTGTTACAAGTCAGCTTCTATACATTATTGTCTTGGTTTATCTAAGATAATAATACTAGATCAATTGCTCAACTGGGATCAACAAGTGGTATCAGAGCTTGTGATCTAGAAGCTGTGATCCAGAAGAACTCAAACATTCTCTCAAGTTCTGTCTGTTAACACATCTGAAGCCATGGGTGATGAAACTCATATGGTTACTGCCTCTAAGGTTCCTATGCTGAAGCAAGGTGAGTATGAGAT
>LBNU01031893.1:28250-40227 GCA_014162995.1 Artemisia annua
AGTATAAAAGTGATCACTTGCTCGGATTTAGAAAGTTTTAGCTTCATAATCATCTTTGAGCTTGATTAAGCGTCTCTTTTACTTTCTTGAGCCTTTGAGAAATAATTCGTCTTCACGGGCTTTTCACAAGTAAATTTCATCTTTTACTTCACTTTCAAACTCTTTTCCACATCTCGTGCTCGTTTTGGGCTTTTAGGTTGCTTTTCATGTTGTTTTTGCAATATCCTTACCTGCACAGTCATAAACACAGATATCTTTGGCTTTGAACGTTAGTTTTTGGTCTATAATAGTCTAATAATGGTGAATAAAAGATATGTGAATAAGCACATATCAGACAACATGATGACATGTATTTTGGACCTACTTGGAGTCGCGGAGTCGACGCGTCTCACCTTTTTATTTTCAAGCACTTATGTAATGTTTGATCATGATAAACTTTTTTTCAGGAACTTGCAACACCATTTTGGGACCTATTTTGTAAACTCTGATGTTTTTAATGATCAAACGATGTATTTTCAAAACAACACTTTAGGTCATTCAATATAAGCATTGTATGAGATGCCATGAACGTTACACCCAGGTATTCCATTCCACTTCCAGTATTCCATTCCACTGCCAATCAGGTAAATTCAGGGTTTGACACACATGGTGCTTTTTGTCACAGATCTGAGATACTGACAAAAGATTGAACTTAAGCTCCTTCACATAACGAACATTCTCAAAATCAATACATCCTGTCTTGATGGTTCCTTTGCCAGTAATTCTTCCTCATTTAGGATCATCTCCAAAAGCAACTTTTCCTCCATAATATGTCTTAAAATCTGACAGTAGCTCCTTGTCTCCTGTCATGCTTCCAGAGCATCCACTATAAACAATTAAATGATCTTTAAGCTCCTCTTCTGGGTTGCCCTGAGAAAGTTAGTTTCTTTTAGGAACCCAAGCCATTACTGGCTTGTGTTCCCCTTGTGGAGAGACATACTTAAATTCTTTGAGTATGTAATCTCCACTGTTTTTGAAAACATGATCAATTACTTTCTTTTGTTCCAAAACTTGTTCTGTGTTTTCAACATAACTTTCTTTTACAACAAAATTTTCTTTTTCACCCACACAGTCTGAAAGTACTGTTTTTCCCCAGCAGCACTTTCGTTCTTGACCCACATGGTTTTAACACTTTGTTTCGAGCTCTTTGGTTTAGGAACTCTATTTGAGGTGTAAGGCCTTCTAGATTGAGTGTAACTTAATCTCCTTGGTCTTACATTAGCAGTACCTTGATTGGGTGAAAACTTCCTAACAGTACTTTGTGAAGGTACTGTTTTTGTCTTGCCAGTACTATGAAAAGTGTTGCCTTGAGGTACTGGTGGTTTGGAAAAAGGTCTTTTCTGGTGAGGGTACCTATAGTCTTTTGTGAAATTACTATGGTTGACCCTACTTGAATAGTTCCAAACTGGTTTAGTCTCTTTTGGCCTATGGTTAGCAGATTTGGTCTTTGGATATTGACTTAAATATTCTGAGTGAAAGTTACAATCTTTAATCAAGTGAGTAGAACTGTAACAAACAAAACATAATTTTTGATTCATCATCCCAAATCCTCTACATTGAATTCTATGGCCAAAACTATCATGACTTCTAGATGAATGATTAAAAGGTTTTCTAAAGTTAGCAGTATTTTGACAAGAGTTTCTTGAAGGTACTGCTGAATGACTAGCAGTAGTTTGAGAAATGTTTGAATGTACTGCTTGTTTTGAAAAGACTTTATGAAACCTTTTATCATTGTTTTCACATCCTGAATCCCTAACATTCCTTTTATTGTTATCATCCTTAGGATTCTCATGGCGAGATTTAATTATCTCAACTTTTTCTTCAGATGGACTTGAATTAGATTGACTTTTAAGCTTTTTCCTAAACTCTAGATTATCTACTCCAAAACAAGAGACATCTATCCTAGGTGGCTGAAAACTTCCAGTGGCATGAGGAACAGCATGATACCCCTAATCTTTCTTATACTCAGGAGGTGTTGGACTAGAGGGTTCCTCATTACCAGATGTGTTTTCTTATGAGCAAGTTTCAAATTCACTAGTTGAGATTTCTTCTGAACTATCTTGTTCCTTACCACTAGCTGAGTTTTCTTCTGAACTACTGTATTCCATACCAAAACCTAGTCCAGTTTTAATATGTGATCTTCTTTGTTTTTCAACAAAAGTAACATGTGACAGACCAGATTCTTTCCAACTAGCAAACTTTTCTAACAACTCATCTCTTTCTTTAGTTACTTTTTCTAACTCAGACACCTTACATCCTAACTTCCATTCACTCAATTTTAATTGATAGTCTTGTTGCTGATATTTTTCTGCCCAAGCCAGTTCATTATTTTCATGAGTGATTATTTTGGCTTCCATTGACTCTAAAGTCAATTGATAGCCAACTACCTCACCCCTAGCCCTCCTAAAATTATCTCTTTCAGTCACATAATCATTAAGCACCTTTTGATAAAGAGTATTACACTTAGAACATACCTCAGGAGTAGTGGGTGAACTTGGTGAAGTGGATACCATAGCAAGCAGAACAGGTTCATCTTCACTTTTCATGCTCCAATCAAAGCTTCCAAGACCATCTCTTGTTTCCAAAGCAGCAAATCCTGGTTCTTCATCAAAGGCTGTGCTCCAGTCTTCCAATGCAACAGTACAATAGGTTACTGGTTCATCATCAAATTTAGCACTCCAGTCAACCTCTGATAGATTTTCTTGAGCTACCAATGCATTTGGTTTAGTTTCAGTAATAGGAACCTCCTTGATTTCAACCTTGGGTTTCTCAATAATCTTATTTGCTTGATATTTAGCAAACTTGTATTCCCTTGCAAAGTGTTCAGGCCTTTGACAATTAAAGCATTCAATCTTAAACTTATCAAATGCTATACCCTGTTTGGCTTTGAAGTCAATACCTCTTCCTATTTTCTTCATGAACTTCTTGATCCTTGCAGTTATCATGGCAACTTGCCATCTTATGTCAATCTCTTTAGATCATCTTCTTCAATTTGCAACAAATCTTCTTCATAAGTAACAGGTAAAGTGGCTTGTTGAGCAAAGAAAGAACATACAACATCATCAGAATTCATGATGTTTGATGGTGAGGAAGTGGTAGTGTTCATGGTTGTACAAACATGCTGTTTTTCACCAACAGTACTTTGAACAGGATAAGAAGTACTTTTAGTGGAAGTACTGCTTCTGTTTCAGAAGACATAAAAGCAATGTTGTTTGATTTTGAACTTATTTGACCATTCATCTCATGCTCATACACCTTTAAGTTGTTGTAGAGATCATCAAAGTCCATAAAATCCAAACCAGGTTGTCCTCTGATCATACTAGCAACCACATGCCATACAGATGGCAAACTCATTAAGAACTTCAAGTTTGCATCTTCAACAGTTACCTCTGCTCCATATAGCTCTAGCATACTAAGAATATTTTGAAATCTATCATAGGCAGCATCAAGACCTTCTCTTTCACCAACAGTGAATGTTTCAAACTGTTGCTTCAATAAATTTCTATGCATCTTCTTGGAAGCATCATTACCTCCAAACCTTGTTTTGATAGCGGCCCATAATTGTTTTGCATCCTTAGCATCATGAAACTTGAGTAGGTGACCATCAGGAATAGCAGACAGCAGTATGTTGAGAACCTTATCTTGATTTCTTTTTGTAGCTGCTGGCACTTGTGGTTGAGGTGGTTTAGGTTGTCCTGGAACTTTTTCAGGTTCTTCAATGACCATATTACCATTAACAATTACATCCCATAGAGCATGGTCTATAATAGCAATGTACTGCCTCATCTTTATGCTCCAGAGATCATATTCTCCCTTCTTGATGATAGGAATTCTGAGTGAGGTGATGGATGGGATTGTTGCAGCTTCATTCGTCATCTTTAGGGTTTGTTAAATTGGTTTTCAAGGATTTCTTCTTAATCAGAGTTTCCACACAAGCTCTGATACCACTTGTTGGATCGATATACTCTGACCAAACTAACTATGTAGCTTTTAAGGGTTTAGTAATCTTGGATAAATCCTAAACTACTAACAATGAAACACTGAAAAACTCTGTTTAGTATGCGGAATATACTTTAACAAAGCTAAGAAGAATTATCAAAGAACTTTGATTATATTAAAATGTTGAACCTGCTTACGTACACAGATTCACTAACAACCCTAAATATCTCTAATATCGTATTCTAAAGTATTCGTATTCTCTAATGCCAACCTAGGGATCCTTTTATAGACATAAGGAAAACCCTAGTCGGTTTACAATACTTGAACGACAAGTAAACAAACTCTAATCTAGAGAACATTCTAGAATTACATAATGATCCTTAAACGTTTTACATTGTAGTCCTTGATCATAGCAGTACTTTGATAAACAGCACGTTGATTTTCTTCAGCAGCACTTTGACTTTTATGAGAAGCAGTACTTTGATCTTCCAGCAGTACTTTAACTTTATAACCCAACAACTTCTAACGCAAAATAGATCGTGCACTATCTCTTTTACGTCTCTCCTTATTCAAATCCGCTTGTTCTCTTTGGAAGATTAAAGAAAACAAAAAAAACATTCCTCGCTAAAAGAAAAAAAATGTTCTTCTTCTTTTCTTAGCATTTCTTTATGGCTCCTCGTTAATGGTTTTTGATGTAGAAACAGGATTTTGTTTCGGTGTGTAACCCTTGCTCTTGATGCCAATTGTTGTCCCAACTCTCTCGCTATATTATAAGTTGCAAAGTATTCGAATAAGTAAATTTTTATTATGTTGTCAAACCATTGTTTCGATACAAATACATACATATATATAGAGTATGAATCGGTGTGTTTGAACCGATGCACCCTTTCCTTTTTCTTAAAAGAATTAACTAACATAACTAACTTTCGGTTATAAGGTTTCTAACTAACATGTTTGGTCCTTCATGTTTTAACTAATAGATAATAAACAATGATAAAAGATTATTCGGTTCACAGTCTGCGGTCATATTTATAAAATTTTAAAGCAGACAAATATATAACAAAAATAGGAGAAAACTAAACATGCATCACACCCGTTGGAGCTACCTTAATATTCAAGCAATAATGCGGGAAGTACCACATGGCAGTATCACAGCGCCTCCATTTTCTTACTTCGATCAGAACTATGAAAGTAACCACGCCCCTTGTCTTGTGTCCAAGGCTGAGCCCAAGTATTTGGATTAATAACAACAGAAGTACACTACAAGCCGCTTACAAAGAATGCAGCTATTTCTTTTCCAGGACTCACCCGTTTCATTTTGTCAACATCTACTTCAAGACCAATGTACTCTTTTTCTTCGTTCAAACCCACTACACAAAGGTTTTGGACCGAACTTAAAAACTCTATACGAGAAAGTTCTGGCTCCATGCAGTCCTCTAGTCCGAGTGGTCTCAAAATGGGTTTTAGATCCAGTCTCACTTCATACAAATTACTACAGAAGCTTAAATGATATATCTTTTCCTTAAAAGCATGTAAATCAAGGATCGTATAATAGGAGAAAAGTTTCTCCCAGCCGCTGATACGCCTGGCCCGAGCCCATGGCCTATTTAGGTTTTACGGTTTACCTTGCTTTGTCTTATAAATACTCTTGTAATCATTTGTTATAATCAATCAATCAAAGTTTAAGATAAACAAATCTCTAGTTCTTCTCTTTTTAGGATTAGCCCATGGCCAGCTATTGTTTGTGCCAACAGATCTCATTTTAGGATTAGCCCACTTGTTCTCAATGTGGTAGTTAGTGTTAACCATTGTTGGAGTTTGTATGCGAATGTGTGAGAGAAATATAGATGCAGTGTATGAAACGAATTGTAGACAAGTTTTGGAGGGAAAGAAACAAGAGGTATAATTGTAATATGATTGATATATATCTGTTAGATACAAATGGTTTATATAGTTTATGGACAGGCACGAATTGAAAGGATGCAATGGTTACTTTTGTCCAAAAGTCACACCCTTTCACGATAACTGTCATAAACCGAATCATAACTATAAAACCTATAGTAACTGTCATATTTGACAGGTCATCAATCCTAAGCAAACAACCTTATTGGTGGTTTTATGTCTTACATACAATAATGAAAATAGATACTGTCTAAATAACTTAGGACTATAAGCATTTTGACTTATAAATCCAACACTCCTCCCTATGTTCAAATGTTATTCTTCTGTCTTGATTTCAGACAATGACTGAGAAGTCATCTTTGTTGTCTTTGTTTTCTTTGGTCCCTTCAATGATCCTGCTTGTTGTTCCTTGTTCAAAGTGAGTGCTGATGTAATGTTCTTGGCAAGAGTCAGTGGTGTCTTCAAGTTTTACACCAAAATGCTCAACCTTTTTATGATTTTGAATGTCCTTTGTAGAGGTTTTTGTCACTTGATCATCCCGACCATCTTGGCATATTTCTTTGCCTTTGGAAGCATGTCTTTCTGCTTCAAAATGTGACACCTTTGCTGTTTTATAAAAGCAAATGAAAACATTCAAATATTGGTTATAGCATTCCTTTATATCCTGACCATGTTTCTTTTCTAGGCCAAAAATCTCAGCAATGTGAGGAAATTTTTTTGAAAAATCTACACCAAGGTATCCCCCTAGTGCTTCAACAAGAATGTGAAGATCCATTAAATGGATTTCTTTCCAATGAATTTTGGGTGGAAAGGGTTCTGGTAGGTTTCTTTTTAGATAGACAGAATAGAACCAAATATATGCTTTTATGAAGTTATTTCTGAAAACATTCCAAGTTTGACTGTTTAAATTATCTTCTTCAAGTAATTTTGAAAGAAAGATACAGTCATTGAATGATTTAATATGAATTGGAAGATGTACACCTTTTACAATGACATAGTCATTGTCTTCTGCAGTCATGGGATGTATTCAATATGCCCATCCTCTTCACATATATTGCATTTGCGTGTGAAGGTGACTGCCATTTCCTTGTGTTGTGCTTCCTTGTGATCTTCCATTTGTTTGGAATCTTCCTCAAGCATTCTAAAGTATCCTTCAAAGTACTCATTGTGCCTCTGGTTCATTTTGTTTGCATCAAAGAAGCAGTTTGCAGGGTTTTGAAACATTGGAGTAGGCTTGCATCTATTGCCTTTGAAAATAAGTTCCAAACCTTGTGCCTCCATTTNATTGGTTATAGCATTCCTTTATATCCTGACCATGTTTCTTTTCTAGGCCAAAAATCTCAGCAATGTGAGGAAATTTTTTTGAAAAATCTACACCAAGGTATCCCCCTAGTGCTTCAACAAGAATGTGAAGATCCATTAAATGGATTTCTTTCCAATGAATTTTGGGTGGAAAGGGTTCTGGTAGGTTTCTTTTTAGATAGACAGAATAGAACCAAATATATGCTTTTATGAAGTTATTTCTGAAAACATTCCAAGTTTGACTGTTTAAATTATCTTCTTCAAGTAATTTTGAAAGAAAGATACAGTCATTGAATGATTTAATATGAATTGGAAGATGTACACCTTTTACAATGACATAGTCATTGTCTTCTGCAGTCATGGGATGTATTCAATATGCCCATCCTCTTCACATATATTGCATTTGCGTGTGAAGGTGACTGCCATTTCCTTGTGTTGTGCTTCCTTGTGATCTTCCATTTGTTTGGAATCTTCCTCAAGCATTCTAAAGTATCCTTCAAAGTACTCATTGTGCCTCTGGTTCATTTTGTTTGCATCAAAGAAGCAGTTTGCAGGGTTTTGAAACATTGGAGTAGGCTTGCATCTATTGCCTTTGAAAATAAGTTCCAAACCTTGTGCCTCCATTTGTGATGCAGAGAGAATATTGAGAGTGATCTCTGGTGTATAATGAACACCAGGAATGATAAGGATCTCAAATCCTATCTTGATTTGTACTTCTCCTATTCCATGAATGAAGATAAATTTATTTTGTTCTTCATTCTTTTCCACCATGAATTTCTCTTTTAATTTTGAGAAAAGAGACATGTTACAGCAAACATGCCTATTGATCCTATTGCTTACATACCAAATCTGATTCCAATCTTGTTCATCAGTGCCTTCCACCATGAAGTCTGTGGAAAGGTGAATGGATTCAGGGTATTCAATTGGGATTTGTGGTGTTTGATTGATGATTCCAGGGCTTGCAGTTTCTGTTTGTTTCTCTTCTATAGGACAATTGCTTGTAATGTGTCCCCTTAGTTTGCAATTGAAACAAACATAGTTCTTATGTCTTTCCACCAATGCCTTCTTCTGTGCTAACTTGTTGTTATGCACACTGATTTCCTCTAGTTTCTTTTTCAGCATTTCTTTACATTCTTTGGATATTTGTCTGATATGGTTGCCAATTGTAGACTCATTATTTCTTTTGATTTTCTTTTGGACGAATTCTGTTTGAGATTTGTTGAGTGTGTATCTCCCAGGTTTTTGGCTCTGATACCATATACTGTTTGTGCCAACAGATCTCATGTTAGGATTAGCCCACTTGTTCTCAATGTGATAGTTAGTGTTAACCATTGTTGGAGTTTGTATGTGAATGTGTGAGTGAAATATAGATGCAGTGTATGAAACGAATTGTGCACAAGTTTTGGAGGGAAAGAAACAAGAGTTATAACTGTAATATGATTGATATATATCTGTTAGATACAAATGGTTTATATAGTTTATGGACAGGCACGAATTGAAAGGATGCAATGGTTACTTGTTAGCATTGTATTTTTTATATTATGAAGTGTCGGTCATTATATTCTAGAATCATGTAATAGGTTGCGTTAGAAAGCGTTTTAGGAAGTTATATGTTCATTTATCAATTACTAGAAAGTCTAAGGGCCAAATATGTAAAAGAACAAAAGCCCTAGACTTCACACCTATATAAGGTATTGTATAACCTCACTTTGAGGTTGGTTGATCATTTGCAATAAAAGATAAGTGCTTATTTTACAAATAGTGATCCTCCCATCTCTCTCTCTCTCTTCATCTCACTTTCTCTCTCTAAGATTTGGTGAATATGGTCGTGATTTAGGTTGTATACATGGTCCTATAAGTGGTATCAATCGCCAAGGGAAAAATATAGGTTGTTTTAGATTAGTTTTGGTTTTTTTTCTATTCTTTTGGCTTGTTTTATACTCGTTAGGTTCGTTTTGGCTCGTTTGGTATTCATTTTGTGCTCGGCTTCATTTAGTTCGTGGGTTTTTTGAAGTGGTTAAGGGTTTAGATTACATTAGTTTGAGGTTACATTAGTTTGGTACATGAAATATTTGATCAGATTGTGTTTGTGATTTTCGCGAGTATAAAAATTAGGGTTATGCGAGTATGAAAAATAGGGTTTAGCGAGTATGGGTTTTTGTGAAAAAGTTTGCGAGTATTGGAATTTTGTTAGCGAGTAAGAGCAAAAGTTAGCGAGTATTGTGAACTTTTGGCGAGTAAGCCTTATAATCCTTATCCTTTGCGAGTAAGGAACCTATATCTTGCGAGTATTAACCAAACTCTGCCTATTCTATTTCTGTTTAGCGAGTATGGAACAACTCAAGCGAGTATAAACTTGTATTAGCGAGTAAGGTTTATTGTTCATTTCTAGCGAGTATAAAGTTTTTCATGCGAGTAAGAAACTTGTGATACCGAGTAAGAAACATTTATTTCACCTAATTCGTTTCACCAATCAAACCTAATCTACATCAACAACCTACATTTATCCTCTAAAGATCCAACAACAACTTTTCACGACACGTCACTTTGAATCAAATCATAATGGCATCTCAACAAGATATTCATGCTGCCGGTGCTGAAAACCGTCCTCCTATGCTTGAAAAGGGTGGTTATCTTCCATGGACAAGCCGTATGCTTCGCTACATCAAAACCAAAGATGATGGTAAACTCATGATCAAATCCATTGAAAACGGTCCATTCCAGCCAAAAGAAATCCTTGATCCGGGTAANAAACTTCACTCGATGAAACGATGAAGTTAATAAAAGCCTAGCTCGGCGTTTGAAAGAAATGATACTTGTAAATGAACAACGCAACTCGACACTAGACAAACTTAAAACTCGCAAAGCTAGGACTCCATACTCGCAAAAATAACAAGACTCATACTCGCTATTATTAAGCTACCATACTCGCCATTTTTTTGAAATCCTTACTCGCAAGACATTGATCCAAACTCGCAAAGAAAAAGAACAAGATGAAACTCGCAAGATTTAGAAACCTTACTCGCAAGAAATAAGATAGCCAAGTTAAACTCGCTATTAGTTTTAGCTTACTCGCTATTTTTGAACTCTTACTCGCAACAAACCATTTGATACTCGCTAAAAACAAGTTGGTACTCGCTAAAAACAAAAACAATACTCGCAGAAAACAACAAAGTAACCTGATACTCGCTAAACCCTAACTACCATACTCACAAAAATTTATTTTGGACGCTGGAACATTTTTAGACGTGAAACTAATGATTAAATCTAAGGAAAACTTATGAAAACTTATTAAGAAACTAGTTTTAATCACTAAAAAGCTTATATATAAGCTAGCGACTCAAAAAGAAACCCTAACCCATATATTTTTTTTATATATTTCGACCCATAACATGCAAAGGTGGTAAGATTTTTATAAAAGCTTTTGTAGATTATTAAGATAGATGTAAATAACGATTGATAATAACTAAGATAAGCTCAAAAAGATTTGTAGATGAAAAGAAAGATTAAGCTAGGAAAAAGATTTAAGACATGAAAAATAAAATTGAATTAATAAAAAGACTTACACTAAGACTCAAAATAAAATTAAGACTCAATAAAAACTAGCTTACAAATGAGGCTAAGGGGTGGTATTTAAGGGAGCAAGGAAGCTTCCCTTTTTTACATCGTTTACGGTTTAGCCCCTATACTTTGATATCTCATGAAAGCTACACATAAACTTCTATTACAACGCTACTAAAATGTTCTAACAATTAAACGTAAGTCCTTGTAACTTGAGGTAGCGTGTTGACGTGCTTTCCAAAGGTCTTTGAAGACTTAAAAGTGATCACTTGCTTGAATTTGTGAAGCTTATCTTGATATTTAACTTTGAACTTTGATTAAGCGCCACTTTTATTTTCTTGAGCCTTTAAGAAATAAATTCGTCGTCACGGGCTTTTCTTAGGCAAATTTCAACTTTGGCTTCACTTTAAGACTATTTTCCACATCTCGTGCTTGTTTAGGGCTTTTTGGTTGATTTTGATGTCGTTTTTGCAATATCCATTCCTGCACAGTCACAAACACAAAAACACAATATCTTTGGCGTTTAACGTTAGTTTTTGGTCTTTTGGAGTCTGAAAATGGTGAATAAAAGGTGTGTGAATAAGCACATACCAAAATCCCCCAGACTAAGGTATTGCGTGTCCTCACGCAATGTAATCACGTCACGCTTTAGAGATAAATAATTTCACACCTCTCTTTACTAACTTTGAAAAGTAGTAAAACGTTCAAAAGAGATTACGAAATCATTTATTCCCTAAAATGCCCCGGTTTTCCATTTTTGACTATGTACATCCTATATTACACTACTTTAGCGTATGACGGTGTGCTTGACTTTCATTATCTTTCAATAACGATTAAGGGTCATAGAGTAAGAACACGATTCATAGAAAAGTGACCGATTTGATAAAATTCATCGTCCCTGATTTTTCACAAGCCCCCAAACTAAGCGTAAAAACGGATCATTGTTTAATTACAAATTAGATGCTAACGCTACCCATGGAAGTTACTTGTGTACCTCTTGCTCCCATTTTCCTATTTTTGTATCTCATTATTTTATTTTTGTGAGAGAAATGAATTTCTTCATAAGCATCTCGTTTCATAGTTTTTAGTTCGATAAAGATACCAAATTCAGACACTAAGTAGTTATCGATCTTCTCTTAAGAAGGTTTGCTCGAGAAATGTGGTCCACATCAAGGATTTAGGATACATACAAAGACTTTGGAATACATCAAAATAGACATAAGTTGGAGAGTAC
>LBNU01031893.1:42806-55354 GCA_014162995.1 Artemisia annua
CGTGTACGCTTTGCCCCCTAGACTTTTACAAGTCATGAAAATAACACATAAACTACATTACAAGGCTACTAAACGTCTTAAGTACTAAATGTAACTTCATGTAACTTCGAGGCTTGTGTTGACGTGTATTCTAAAAGTCTTCAAAGATGTAAAAACGATCACTTGCTCAAATTTGGAAAGCTTCTTCTTATAAGTCTCTTTCAATCTTCGATTAAGCATTTCATTCATCTTCTTGAACTTTTACGAAATAACTTTGTCGTCTTGGGCTTTTCTTAAGTAGATATCAACGTTGACTCGGCTTTTTGACACTTTTCCACATCTCGTGCTCGTTTTAGGCTTTTTGGTTGCTTTTCATGCCATTTATGCAATATCCATTCCTGCACGATCACAAACACAAAAACACGATATCTTTGGCGTTTAACGTTAGTTTTTGGTCTTTTCTATACTTAAACTAAGGTCAATAGTATGTGTAAAATAGCACATACCAAGGAAAGTGATGGTTTCCTTTTTAAAGATGTAGGATTTTTATCTTCTTTGTTTCTTTTTCTTGTGTCTTTTAGAAATAGGATGATTAATTACATCATTTCTTGTCTTTGAATTTTAAAGTCAAATTTTACGTGAAATGAATTTCATTCTACTATGAGATATGCTTTGTTTATTGACCATTATTATGGTAACATGTATATCTTGTGTTTTCGACAATAACTTTCTTTTGTAGGATAATCACTCATGTTTCCCTTCCTTGATACTCTGAGTTAGGGGAGTAACATTCAAGGAGGAGTATGAGATCACGCTACACAACATGTTCTATACTTGTCTTGTGCGGCAACTAACCTTTCTTTTGTAGGTTCAAAATCCATGACTTCTTCCTTGATACTCCGAGTTAGGGGAGTAATATTGAAGGGGGAACATGAGAATTGCAACTAACCTTTTTCTTTGTAGGTTCAAAATCAATGGATCCTAACTTGGCACTCCATTTAGGGGGAGTATTGTCCAAGTGGGAGCACGTGCATAAGTCCCACTACGCTACTCTTCTTTTTGTTTCGACAAAAAGGGGGAGAAGTTTAACTTGTTTTCATATTTCTAACTTTTTACACTTCTTTTTATTATTTTCGTAAAACAAGTTTTAAACTTTATAAGACTTAACACTAAACATAGTGACTTACTTATAAATAAAGTTTACATTTTGTCTTCAACAAAAAGGGGGAGATTGTTAATACAAATATCGCCTAAAAACGTTATTTATATTTTACGATCATTGCTAAGTTTTGTTAATGACAAAGTACAAACTTTAGCTTATAAGTATTTCATCACTTTAGTTTTAAGTCTTGTATAAACTAGACTTTACATTTCTTTTTAAACATAACATAGTTTTTATTTCTTTAAAAAGAAAGTGTCACATCTCATCAATGTGCATTTATGAAAAGTTTATGTGTTTGACCATCTTTGGTTCTTACGCATCTTTGAAAGTATTCCACATTGAGTCAATGCATAAAATAAATTGATGTGACCTTGTTTGTTTTGGAGAGATTTACTTTGTGTGCAAGTTTTGTTCTGTCAGTTCTGGCGGAACCCTGGGGTTACGCGGGCAGAACCCTTCTAAGGGTGCCGCCGTTTCCGCCAGAGCTGATACTTGTTTGTGTATAAATACCAAACAACTTGCAAGAAATCTCTTATCACTTTAGGACATATATTTCATATATCCTCTCATCTAACTCAGTAACATTTGACTTGTGTGATTCTCTTATGTAGCAAAGGAGTTCACAAGTTCGTCCAACAAGTTACAAGTTTCAACTCATAAGCTGCAAGACTTGTTAGCTTTGTTGTGTATAGACTTTGGTAGTTTATACTTGATTTGTATCTTGTGTAGAAGTGATCGGTTAGTATTTTAGGCCTTAAAATACATAGTGTGACGGGAGTTGTTGTACCCTTGTAAAAGAACTAACGGGAGTGGTTGTACCCTTGGTAAAGAACTCGACATCTAGCTTAGTGTCGGTAAAGAAATTAGGCGACGATAGGTTGGTTCTACCTTGAACTAGAACTCGGTATTTAGCTTTGTACCGGATAAACGTGTAAGCGACGAGTGTAAAGGTTTCTCCACCGGGAAAGGAGTTTGTTGACTAGTGCTTTAAACTCTCGAGTTGGATACTCGGGGCGTGGACGTAGGGCAAGGAAAATAGAGTTCCTTGTAGCCGAACCACGATAAATACTCGTGTCATGGTTTGATCGTTTCTTTCTTTATTCTTACTTGCTACTTATTATCTTTTAGATCATATCTTTGATAGTATCCATGCTTACATCTTTGATTGTTTGAAAAGTATATCTTAGATTATATCTTTGATTAAATGAAAGTCATAAAAGATAATTAACGTTAAAAAGCGGTAAACTATTCAACCCCCCTTCTAGTTTTCCACACCCTTCATTTGGGAACAAGAGGCTTTTGGCAATGGAATCTCATCTGAAGTTCTGAATGATCGCTTATGACAGTTTAGTTGATCCACAAACACTATTTGTCTTAAATTTGTGAATGATAATTAATTGGTTAGCGTTAGTATCTACAACTATTATTTAAATCCCTTGAGTCGAAAAGTTCAGGAGGTCTAAATTTGATTGTATGTTTCATCTGTTAAGCACGAAAGTGTACACCAACTGTTTGGCGAAATTATCAAATGCACTTGGATCAATCTGTAGTATATTTATCAAATGCACCTGGAACAATCTGTAGTATATTCACACTTCTATGATTTGTCATCATCATTGTTATTGTCAAAATATGTAATCTTAATCGCCCTTAGTTAGTGCTATAATTGTGATTTGTGAGCCTACCCTCGACTAAAGTTTTCTAATAGTACTTCAATCCATATCTAGTACGTAAGACTCCTGCGCATTTTTGCTCTTAGACTTCTATCCTATTGGTATCAAGTTGAAACATGGCTATGTCAAAATAGTATCAAATATATTGAATTGCATTTGCTGATAAAAGGTCAAATTTTTAGTTGGTTATGGGTTAATTGTAGTTTCAATGGTGTTTGGGTCGTTTTAAGGGTGTTTGGGTGGTTTTATGTGTTTATGTAAGCTACTATTTGAAGATATGTAGTACTTCCTTTTTATTAGGGTTAGTTATGTCATTCTCTTTTATTACTTAAATCTTTGTTTTCCTGTCGTTTGTGTAGTTAGCCAGGTATGACTAAGTATTTTTGACATATATAACAGTGATGTTTAATGCTTGAAAAATATTAGAGTAGAGTTCGACTTTTGACAAATTTAAGGACTCGAATTTTCATGTGAGGTTGGGTGAGTGTTGCTACAATTTAAGTTGCATTTGCAACATATGACTAGGCATAGGTCACAAACACGTTCTGAAATTTAATGAGGTATTAGTTCAGTGTCTAAAAATTTCTTTTTCATTACTCAAGTTTGTTGTTCCCACTTACTTAGGTATTCAACTAATGAGATACAGTGAAACTTATAGGCTCATTTGTCATAACAGGACACTTGGGTGGTGTTCACTTTGATCTTGTGAAAATGGTTTTACGGGACATACAACAAGTTGGGCAGGAACCTGAAGAAATAATTTACCGATATCTGAGATGGTTTGTCCTTGCTCTTCTATAAGTAGATTCTATACTCGAACAACATATTATAAGAAAATGGTCTAATTGGGCAAGTTGGGTAACGGGTTATAATTGACAATTAATTATGTGGGCTGCATTAATTAAGTTGGGTAACAGGTCAAAATGGGTAATTGTTTGTACGGCTGGGTTGATCCAGATCTTATTTTGTCCTGAAATTTTCCTAAACAATCTCTATGTCAAATATTACTAAAAAAGTATGGTATCACAATAATAACCTACTTATTTGTATAAAATGACTGAAGAGGTTTTATGATTTGAAAGTACAGGTTTAGCTACTTTTGACCCATTTCTTTTTAAAAAAACAAGTTTCAGTAAGCCAAAGCTATGCTTTGTCATTCAAAAGGTAAATTATATGGATATAATTCAGGAACAATGTTTTTGATTTGGTTTAAGGGTTCGCGGCAATGGATATAAAGATTCATTCATACATTATCATGACATTTTATAATTATATGTGGAATATGTGCAACGTATAAATGCATACTAATCACACTTCAACCTTTACATCTTCAAAACATACAATATACGATTATAATGAAACTAATATTTGCTTTCTTGCTCTCATTTTTTTAATGGATAGTAGCATATGTGCCAAAAATTATCATACTAGAAAAATGCATTTTGATGAAAAATAATGAACATAATGATTTTATCAACACAAACATTGTTGAATGGGGAAAAGGCGAAAGTTTTAGTGATTTAGTTCTTATGCATATGCTTGCAAGTTGGGTCTAAGATGATATCCATTCTTTCATACAAAGGAAGTGGCAACCTTTTAGTTTAATAATATTTCGGTAAGCAATAGGTTCTCTGAAACACAAAAAGAAAATATTGAATCAAGTTATATGAACATTCTCATGTTTAAGATATAATTCCAGGCTATTGGTTTACAAGTTCATCACATTCCTCTTCTTTCTTAATTAATGCATCTTTATGTTGCTCTTATTATAATTTTCCATCTTCTATCAACATTTTTTGAGATTCTTTCTTTTGTAAAGCTAAGATATACTTATTTCCTTTGATGCCAGGGAATCTTCGGGTCATCCGATACAACTAGAATAACAAATTTCTCCATTTTATGTTATGGTAAAAATTGTGTATGGGTATATTTTGTAGATAGGGATCATTTATAGTTTTTTTACTATGATTTCACCTCATGTTTAATTGATTTACAGCCTGGACATGTCAGCCAATTTTCACATCTTTAATGGTACGTTGCCTCTTCACTGTCGAAATTTGGTTATTGATCCTATATGCACTACACATAAATGAAGCTGAAAAAAGGCAACATATGACCAGTTTTACGTACAAATCAAATTAAGTTTTTAGTGTAGGTAAGCTGATGAGGCTATGGGATCTGAGCAGAGAATAATTATGAATTAAAGTCAACATTGAACCTATATTCTCATCTTCAAAGCAGACTCGAGAGGATGACGAAAGTGCCGTGAACAAGAATTACTGATGGTAATCAATCTAGGTTTTCATTTGGAAGTTACGATAGCTCTCTTAGTAACACAAAAGACATGGAGTTAGAAGCACGTTGCTCATGGTTGAAAAATGAAGACCATGTACATTGATACCATACCATACAATGGATCCGAAGTACTCATGAGTCAAGATAAAGAGAAAAGGAAGAAAATGTATATTATTTTGTTTTGGTTTAGTCATTGTGCTTAGTTTACATTGTTATTGTATCTTATTGACAATGATTTGTGTGTTTTATCATTGTATTAGTGATTTAATACATAATTATAATTATTTTAGATTCTTTATGGTATAATGTAACTACAACATGACCTCTAACATGAAGCTTTGTTTGATCCAAAATGGTAGTTATATTTTTTTGTAAAGTAGGGCAGTTACTTAGACAACTAATATTAGTTGAGTTAACATAGGTTACTTAAAGTTCACCTATTAGAGCATTTGCTTTAAACAATTACAAAAAGTTTTAAAAAATTAAAACATAATTATAAACAATATAATTATAAGCAATTAATTTTGAACTCACGATATTTGATATTTGGTATTAATACATAACTAAAAATTTATGACAAAACCCCGTGCGTGCACGGATATTATACCTAGTAAAAAATTGATATGTTTATATATTAAACTAAAATTTTAAAATAAATTTAATTGATATTTAAATCACGTGCGTGCATGAGTCTTATAAGTAGTTATACACTTATACTAATACGAAAACAAATTGAGTCATTTTCCTTTCGCTTTGAGCATCAATTAACTTATTACTATTGCGTAACACATTTCGTTAATACCAATCACGTCTATATTAATTAAACTTTCTATATTAAATGTAACTTTGAAAAATGTAGCAATTAAGTACTCATGTAAACCGTATACTTTGGCCCCATTGAATAAAGATTTCTAGTATGGTGAAGGCTGACGTATGTAAGCAACGTTTAATTGCAACTTTGCATCTATCTTCGTTGCTCACTAATTTAACGGATATTATTTTTTCAAATATTCATGTGTTTGCATTCTGTCTTATTTTTTTGGAAAAGGCAACAGTCTATAAAAAAAAAAAATCGCAAAAAGAAACTCACATTACTACAATACCAATTGACCATATAAATTTGACACGCCTTTCAATTGGAGTGACGTTGTAACGAGGCTCGCATGAGACAAAAAGAATCTCATATTGACTTGGGCCACAAAATCACACCAGCCAACACTTTGAGGCTATAATTTAGTTGCTATATTTATAAGACTACTAGGCAAGGTGGTGATGGTTTCATCAAGTGGCCCCACCTCACGTATGATTCTCCTTACCCTCCACCATTTGCTTCACCGAACAAACACAATCCAAAGCAACTTTTGGTGGTCTGATCACCAAATGAAAAAAAAAATGGCCTTATTTATTATTTTTTATTTTGTGTGTGAGTGTGTGTGGGGGGTATTTAGCGGGATATATTTGTATAAAGTGAGTATTTAATGAAAGGTGAAGTTAGAGGTGACCTTGACTACTGAATGGTGAAGTGAGGTGAAGGGAAGTGAGAAGAGAGAGAAAGCTGAGGTGGCGCTGATGTGTCAGGTGAAAAAACCACCCCTTGCTTACCAGCCTAAGAGGCTTAGGTAGAATAACGCTCACACAGGCATTATGCTGATGTGGACCAGCATTATCATACCACCTCACCTAAAAACACAATGTCACGTCCCAAAGTTGCCACATCGACGCAGCTAACAACGTGATTTTCTTTTCCCTTTTTTTCTTTTTCTTTTTGTGTATTTTAAATGAGTTTTATTGTGTGTGCTTGAGTATGTGTAGTGTGTGCGTGTGTGTTTTTCAATATGCGAGCAATGTGTGTACAGAGTGTGTGGTGGTGAAGATGAAATTAAATGAGTTTCTGCAGTTTAGTCCATGTGGTTTTTGCAGTTTACTCCATGCCTTTTTTTTGTTCATTTTTTTCTTTTAATTAAATGTAAAAAACATTTTTATTTTTTATTTAGTTTGTTTAAATAAAAATGTAATTTTTTTTATATAATATTTAGTTTGCTTAAATAAATGGAAAAGAAAAAAATTGGATCCCAAAAGGGTGGTGTTTTGAGGTGTTATGATAAGGGGTTATTTTTTGTGTGTTGATTTAAAATGTTAAAGCTGACGTAGCGCTGATGTGGCGGTGTTATGATACGTTGGCTAGTAAGACTAGTAGTAACAAGACCATATGATTTGATTGGTCTACCAAACCGAACGTGTCACCCCCTCCCACCCCCAACCTTATCATTCTTTTGGCGTGTCAGCCGGACCGAAAGATTGAAAGTGTTTGTGTGTGCGAGTGGACTGAAAGCTTGACTGGTATGTGTGTGAGAGTTATTTTTAATATATTTTTGTAGGGTATATTATTGGTTGTTGATGCAGGTTTTACTGACCAGGTTTTAATATTTATATTAGTCTCGTTTACCTAAGGTCAACCTTTATGCACTAACGGACAGTGTATCCGATCGTGTGTGGTATAGCTAGTTGGTAAAGCCGAGGTCGTCCCAAGAGCTAAGTGTGTGAAAATTATCTAAGTTCGTGTCACGTTTAAACGGGGTTTTATGATTGAAAGATTAATTAAACTAAGAAAAGTAAATAACAAGACAAATAAAATAAATAGATGAAAGATCAATAAGAGAGAAGTAGTGTTAACCTAATTACTACTCTTGTTGTAATATCCTGCTAAAAACCCAATTATTAGGAAACACTAAACATGAAGTAATTAAGTATTACTGTTCATACACCCATTTTTAGGCTAAATTTTAAACTTTTGTTTACACCATTCAACACTGAAACATTATGTGCTATGTGATTCACACCTACTTTGAATGAGCTCACACGCAACCCACAATGACCTGGACAAGGTACAACACCACTATGGATCAGTTTTGATCACAAGTGCCACACTTTGCACTCACAACAACCACATATGAGATTTCTACCTCAGTGGACCCCACAATACAAGTATGAATTACAATACACATTTATGGGACCCACATCCCTCTTGGTGGACCCCACAACACACACACAACTGAAATACACCCCTGTGGACCCCACAACTACTAAATATAATAAAATATTCACTGTAGGACCCACATTGTTCACAAGTGGGCCCCACATGACTAAATGGGCCACACAACACCTAATGGGCCTACACTAGCCCATTTACACTACACGGATCTCCTTTAAACACAAAATGGGCCAACAAATCAACTAAGCCCATTAAGGGCCCAATCCAATAACACATATGTTATTCGAATACACATGCCTTCGTACGTTTACCTTGGCTCTTGTTTTCGCGATTCTTACACACAACACATGGAACAAAAGCCTCAACCTCATTCTTGGCACACAAAAGAATCGAGATCAACTTATAATTCAACATAATACGTATATATGAATAGCAATGTTGCAAAACAAGGCCTACAAGGCCGATTAATCGCCGATTAGGTGCTCCAAGGCAACCAACCTTTCTGATTTATGTAAATCGGTCAAACAAGTCGGTCAACCATGGTCAACGACGGTTAATGACGGTCAACGGTGGTCAAGCTTGTCCGAAACCTTCAAACCTTGCTAGTAATACCCAAAACTCGCCGTAAAATTGTTTAATAAGTTACACTTTTTGTTTATATCTATTTCAAGATGTTTTTTTAAGAAGAATCTTGCCAGTATTACTTAAAATTTGCCGAAAATACCTAAAACTTGCTTGAAATACATAAAACTTGTCAAAAATACCAATCCGATTAATCACTGATTAATCACGCCTAGACCGATTACAAGCTGCAGGGGGTCCACCGCCCAACTACCGATTCACGATTTTTGCAAACTTGATGAATAGTAAAATACGGGCAAAGCTATATGAGGTCACACGTTTTCTCAACTTACCCAAGCTTGGTCATTTCATGCTAAACACATTTCTAATGATCCTAACAAGTTCTAAACTCACTCAAAAGAGTTCCTAAGTTATCCTAAGTGATTCACAAATCACCACATTCACAAACGTGCCCTAGTTCATTTCTTTTGTCTCGATATAAACACAAACGTTCACTAACAAATCCATAACGTGCACAAGACTATATGAGACCACCCAAGCATGTAGAAACTCCTCACTACTCATTTTAAGACATTCTATCTATGCTAAACTCAACTCCAAGTCCTCAAGACCTCACAACTAACCTTTCGACCATGTTTATTAATTTTGGTCACGTTAAATGTCATATGGACTCCTAAGCATGTCACGACCTCTACAAACTCCTTGGAAGACTTCTACAACTATTTTATGAAGTCTTAACATCATCACAACACTCCTAGACCACAAATCGATCACTATGTGATCTCTTGGTCACGTTACTAAACCAAACGGACCCTTTGATATTTCTGCGACCCAAACACACCTCAAACTCATTCACACTTGACCATTTGACATCACAAAGACTCTAAGACCTCAACACAACTCTTGCCTACCTCGTTTCACACTCAATACGAAATTAAATCCATGTTCTAGAACCCATATCCTCGTCACCTTGCAAACCGACCTAAGTAACACATGGATAAGCAAGTTGAGGGCCAATCAATCTATATTAAGCCTACCCTACTCGTTATCTCCTGCCCCTTATTCTCTTTGTCCCTCCAAGTTGTCTCTATCTCATGTATGTACTCTCCATGCAAAGAAACACCACGTAAAACTCACACAAAAACTCTCTTTGCTCGTTGCTTTGGTACCAAGAAGAAAGAAGAAGCACAAGTCCATCCACAAGCTCACAAGACCTCACAAGCCCTCCACAAGCTTGTAAACTTCACCANATAAGCAAGTTGAGGGCCAATCAATCTATATTAAGCCTACCCTACTCGTTATCTCCTGCCCCTTATTCTCTTTGTCCCTCCAAGTTGTCTCTATCTCATGTATGTACTCTCCATGCAAAGAAACACCACGTAAAACTCACACAAAAACTCTCTTTGCTCGTTGCTTTGGTACCAAGAAGAAAGAAGAAGCACAAGTCCATCCACAAGCTCACAAGACCTCACAAGCCCTCCACAAGCTTGTAAACTTCACCACCTTTGAAGGTGTAGTAAGCAAACTCTCAACCATAACTTGTTTTCATCTCATTCATATGTTTTCTATTCGAATGGATCACCAACTCTTTCATCTATTTATTCCTAAGTCTCGTTAACTTTGTGCCTCACCAAATCATTCACTCACATCTCTATATAACCAAGAATAAGTACACGAACTCATTTCAAGCTTAACATAACCCTAAGATACTAAAAATCACATGTTACTAAGTCACCTTGACCTATATCAAAACTGCCTAATATTTGACTAAGAGTTTTCAAATTAATTTCAAGATTTACTTTGATCTTGTATCTTGGAATATATATGTATAACCTATGAGTATTTTTGTACAAACTATTTATTTGGAACCTAAACAAACAAGCTACAATAATCTCACACACTCACAAGCTTGTTTAAGCTCTCTCACAAGCTCAAACCTTGAGCAGTTTGCTCGATCACAGAAAACAACACAAACACCCTTAATGGGCTTAAGCCCATTAAACTCACCATTCATTTGGGCCTGTTTCATGGACCAACAACACACCCTCCCACTTTGGAAAGGCCCAATATGAACCCAAGAAACACCCCAATCAGTTGTGAGACCACTGGGCCCACAGAACACCCAATGGGCCTAAACAGTTCACACAAGGCCCATTAACACCAAAAAAAGCTAAATAATAAGGTTTAAGCTAAAATAAGCCAACTGATAAGCTCACACAAGTTTTCTAAGCTTCTGGGAACTTAATAAACTATTTGGAATGGAGTCATAAGCTAAAATGTTGTTTTGGACTAAAAATGCAAAAGATTGTAAGTTTAGGGACTAAAACTGCCAAGTATACAAACTAAGGGTACAAACTGTAATTTCAACAAATTAAGGTTATAAATAGTAAATATAAGTTATTTTGAGTCATTTGTATAAATTTGAGACTATAAGGACCTAAAATGAACATTTTACATATAAAGGACTAGTTTTGCAAACTTTCTTAAATACAAGGACCAAAACTATAAATTCTGTAAATATGGTATCAAAACAGTATATTTGGAATGTTTTTGTCATTTATTGACTAATTTGATATTATGAGTACTAAAAATGTAAATATACATTTCATAAGGACTAAAAGTGACAACTTTGAAAGTACAAGGACTAAAAGTGTAAATATTGGAAAAAGAGTGTCAAAACTGTAAATTTGATAAGGTAAAGTATAAATGGAGTAATTATAAACTTGAGGTGCTTAAATGTCACTTTTATAAACACCAGGGTTAAAAATGTAAACTTTACAAAGTATAAGGACTAAACTTGTAATTTCACAAACTTAAGTAAAGTGATTATTTTAATAATATTAATTACAAGAATTGAATATTTGAGAACTAACTAGATAACAAAAGATCACGTTTTTACTAATCAAATTCATCAATCATTTTCACCAAGATCAAGAACTGAGGACTCTACACCCTAAGTCTGATACGACTCATCAACATCACATATAAAGACAAGACAATATTATGTTTAATACTGTTTTTGTACTTAAGGCATTACACAAATACAACTCACACCACTACAAGGAAACTAAGGTTTCTCATATTATCCAAGTTGCGTGTTGGAGCCATTCACCCGTTGCACTTGATATTACTTGATTGCTACCTACACACACTTCTTTGAGGTGAGTCTTTAGTCCCACACTTTTTAATTGTTTTGCAAACTATGTGGGTGGGATACATGCTACACTATATGAACACAAGTATTTGAACAACTATTTTCACTATAGTATGCTATTCAACTATTGCATAAGACACACGCCAACTTGAAAGTCCCTTCCATCATGAACCTTAGTCACTTGCGAGTGAACGCGAATAACTGTGAATAGATCTATTGGTGCTTGACAGACCCATTTGCTCTAGCCCACACCTGGTAGACAAATGCACTATTATTCGACACAATAGGAGAACTAGCAAACTCCTCACCCAAGGGCAACTTATACTGTGTTGATGCCATTACACGGCTCACATACTTGTTAACGTTGTGTTCATGAGACTTATGGCAATAAGCATATGGAACAAACTACTTTACACCTGTGAAATACTTGATTGTGTTCATCTGATTTTAATTACAAACGGTATAGATTCACTCAACAATTTTGTTGACTTTAGCATGTATCTCAGGTAATTGAAGCAAGCTCATGAGGCATCGAGTGGGCATTTGACCTTTTGTTAGTGGTGTAATATTCACAAACAGTCATTTTCAAATTAAATAATGTGATGTAATATACATTGAACATCCTTGCATTTGAATTCAATAAATGAATTTCAAAACGTCTCTTTGAGTCGTTTTCTATAATTATGACTGTGATCCTCTACGTAACACCCA
>LBNU01031896.1:0-27162 GCA_014162995.1 Artemisia annua
GGGCTTATGTTTCATAAGCTCACTTTTTGTAGCTTATTTTGAAAATTTCCGGCTTATTACCCCTGGAAATCTGATAGGCACTTCCACAGTTTCACCTAAACCCTATACATACACTTAAAATTTCAGCTTTTGCAAAACGCAACAAGCTAACAAGCACTTGTAACTCACCTTAGGCTTATCAGCTTATTTAACTTGTTTCAATAACCTAATCATGATCATAACACTATTGACTACCTAAATCAAAACTCGAGCCCCTAACGCTATATAACACATAAAAGATTACTGTATATCCATTACTAACAACATAAGCAACCAATGAAATAAAGAACTACCTTATAAACACATTCAGAAAGGACCATAGAACAAAGGACATCCTGCAAATCGGAAAGGGAATCAGCTTTAACAGCAAGACATAAATTAGTCAATTGTATCTTCCTACGTTGAATCTCTTCCTGCATTTTCTTCCGTTGTTCTCTGCCTTTGATCCAAGATGGCCATTTCATTAATCCTATATTATTATTCTTTCCTCCTCCTCCTATCCAGCTTACTTTTAGTATCTTTGTTCTTTGCTCTCTTATCCATGATTCTACTCTCTGTTGCAAAGACTCCATTTGTATAAATGTTTTTATAAATTGAGTGACATGGATTTGTAAATAATAGAGAGAGTGTCGTGTGATTTTGAGAATGTTATCTGTAGGAGAGAAAGTATATGCGGATCGAAGTGATGGTGACGATTGAATTGAATAGCCGTCTGTTTGTTTATTTTGCTGCCATAAAAACTGATTTTAACTCGCCTTTTATACAGTTTTTCTTTTGGTATTTTTAAAAGGAGCCTATTAATAAATTTGAGAATGTACAAAAGCGATTTATTTACAATATAACTGTTTAATGCACCTTTAAAAACACCCTGGGTTTTTATCTATACTACCTATAATGGAAAAATGGTCAATGTTGAGTTTTCAAGAAATGTTGAGTTTTCAATAATGGTCAAATGAGAGAGAAAATGAAATGTAATTAATACTCTTATTTTATTAAAACACCCCATTAATTAAAAGTAAAATAATTTATTCACATTATACAATCAATTAAAAACATATTTACCAAATTAAATACAACCAATTAAAACACAAACCGGGTTGACCCGGGACGATTCAAACCCGGCGGGTTGACCCGGTTTAATTTGACCCATTTCCGACCCAACCTAGCAAGTTGACCCGGTTTAAATCGACCCATTTTTCAACCGGAACGGTTCAACCGGTTGAACCACCCGGGTCGAACCGGGTTTCAAAACATTATCCATTACTTAAAAGTACAATGATTTATTCACATTGTACAACCAATTAAAAACATGTCTATCAAATTAAATAAAAACCAATTAAANTTTTATTATTTTTCGTTTATAACCTATAAATTTTTTTTATCAGTAAACTATCTATCGCTATAAAATCCCGTTGCTATGCACGGGTACTCGTCTATAATAGAAAAAATGGTCAAAAGTGAAATGTTGAGTTTTCAAGTGAAATGTTGAGTTTTCAACAATGGTCAAATGAGAGAGAAAGTGAAATGTAATTAATACTCTTATTAAAAAACCCCAATACTTAAAAGTGCAATTATTTATTCACATTGTACAACCAAATTAAAGCATAACTACCAAATTAAATACAACCAATTCAAACACAAATCGGGTTGACCCGGACGCTTCAAACCCGGCGGGTTGACCCAGTTTAATTTGACCCGTTTTCGACCCAACCTAGCAAGTTGACCCGGTTTAAATACTACCAATTCAAACACAAATCGGGTTGACCCGGGACGCTTCAAACCCGGCGGGTTGACCCAGTTTAATTTGACCCGTTTTCGACCCAACCTAGCAAGCTGACCCGGTTCAACCGGTTGAGCCACCCGGGTCGAACCGGGTTTCAAAACATTATCCATTACTTAAAAGTACAATGATTTATTCACATTGTACAACCAATTAAAAACATATATACCAAATTAAATACAACCAATTAAAACACAAACCGGATTGACCCGGGACGCTTCAAACCCGTTTTTCGACCAAAAACGGTTCAACCAGTTGAACCACCCGGGTCGAACCGGGTTTCAAAACATTATGTTTAATTCCCAAATCTTCAAACTTTTATTATTTTTCGTTTATAACCTATAAACTTTTTTGTTATCAATAAACCAAGGTTGCAAAAATCGTGAATCGGTAGTAGGGCGGTCGACCCCCCTGTAGCTTGTAATCGGTCTAGGCGGGATTAATCGGTGATTAATCGGATTGGCATGTTCGACAAATTTTATGTATTTTCGTCAAGTTTTAAGTATTTTTGGCAAATTTTAAGTATTACTGGCAATACTTTTCTTAAAAAAAACATCTTGAAATAGATATAAACAACAAGTATAACTTAATAAATAATTTTACGGCGAGTTTTGAGAATTTCTAGTAAGGTTTGAAGGTTTCGTACAAGCTTGACCACCGTTGACCGTCGTTGACCACAGTTGACCGAGTTGTTTTACCGATTTACACAAATCGGCAAGGTTGGTGACCTTATAGCACCTAATCGGCGATTAATCGGCCTTGTTGGCCTTGTTTTGCAATACTGCAATAAACTATCTGTCGCTATAAAATCCCGTTGCTATGCGCGGGTACTCGTCTAGTCAAACAAAAGATGGGTCAATGACCTACTGTTGTAAAAAATACTCGAATCCGACTAGCGTAAGTAACCTTATTCGAATCGGGTTATACATATTAAAAACGTTATTCGGGTCAACTTGATTAACTCAAACTCTTATTAAGGTTGAGTTTCGGGTGAAAGTTTTAACGTCATTCGGGTTTAGGGTTAACCCTAATAACCCGCATAAGAATTTTTTCAATTTTTTCATATCTTTTTTTCGTTTTTTTATAAAAAGTTATCCACATATTTGTAATTTTATCTTATAATTTAGCTTATTCAGGTTAACCCATACCCGAATACCTCGCACCTTATTAGAGTCAGACACGAGTAAATTTTTTCTTTAAACTCAATCCGAATCGATCCGAAACCGAAAATAGGAAAAACATGAAATCAAGACAAATAATAATAATAATAATAATAATAATAATAATAATAATAATAATAATAATAATAATAATAATAATAATAATAATAATAATAAAACAAAAAAAAAACTCGATCACGTAGGCTGGTAATCATTACCCGAGGGTCAACAACGCCAGCCACAGTATCCTCTTGACGCCATGGGGGTTGCATTTTGAGATGGCACCATCGATATCAGCCAGGGCACCGTGTACTCTTGCGGTTAAATAACTCCTTACGGGACCGGTCATGCGTCACCTTTCATAATTTTTTTACACATATCAAACCCAGATTGGATTTCATAGATCACATAAGGCTAATACTAATGGCGAGTCGTCCCCTAACCGAATGACCCCCAACTGCGTTCCATCCATTAGCCCAACCCACTCCAACCGAGTTGTCCCCAACCAAGTAAATGTTGTGGTCGACTGCCCAATCGAAATTTCAATTTGGTTTGCGTGTGTGTTTATTTGTTTTTGTGGGGTATGTTTTTTGTTGTACTTGTGGTCGTCTTATTAGCAAATTGTTGTTGAGATGTAGTCTTGTAGAGAAAAACCTGATATGACAGGGGCGAAAAAACACATTAGCATTGGTCTAAGAGTACAAGACTATGACGCAAAATACTTGACGCAATCTTTTTCTTTTTTCTTTCTAAAACGTGAAGCCCATAGAATATGACTTTTTAGTATGTTTCTCATTCGGTTGATACTAGATCCATTTTATTAGCTATACAAATATATATGTATTATAGTTTTGTTTAAACAAACGGAGATTTTGTGTGACGAAAATATTTGTAGAAATTTTGAAATATCATGAATACGTTTCGTTGACGTTACAAAGTTTTTCTATTTAATGAGGCCAAATTAGTGGGATAGTGCTCACATGTGTTATTTTTCAGTTTAAATATTTTTGTAAAACTCTTTATATAACTCGACAGTTGCATACATAGTTATTTCTTGGCATGATTGATAATTACAATCGTGTTGAACGTTTGTTGCTTTAATTTATTGACCATCTTCTTGCGTGTTATGTAACAGACGTATAAAATTGATTTGTGGATTGTGATGTACATGATGTTTGCGTGTTAATTTATTAACCATGGTCGTTAACTTTCTACATATTTATAAAAACTATTGTTTTCTTTAATAAGTTAAAAAAGTGTAAAATGATTTGTCAAAAATAATACAGTAATACATTATCACGGTCGTTAGAACTTACAACAATAGCAAAATTCACGAGTCTTCATCATTAAGAAATTAGAAAACGATAGATTTAAGAGGTGGCACACGCTTTAAAACTCGTTTTTCAATTCCTTTCTGGAACATTCAATAGCAACATAACAACTCATAAATTACACAATCTATACTATCTAATGTGGCAATATCATTTGCCTATCTAATAAACGTGAATACTGTACAAACACCCTAAAGCACACTTTGCATATAATTATCTGATGTGTCACGCTTCCTATTGGTTGGGATTTTAATGCGTACAACCCCTATTATGCACCACATTTAGTCAAATTTGAGAGGAAGCAAATTTTGTAACTAATTAAATCGATCAATTCTTCAGTCAACTAAATCAATTCACTTTTAATGCGGTTTTGTAACCGAATCTCCAGCCCATTCAAAACACATACCATAACCCAATCAATAAACACACACGACAATCTAATTTTGGAGGCGATTGTAAGTTTGTTTTTTTTTTTTTTTTTTTTTTTTTTTTTTTTTTTTCAAGTGTTAATTTGATTCATTTATTATTTTAAGATATATGTTTGAATGAATTTGAATGATTATGCAATTTGATTGTATGAAACAGCTTAATATTTAGGGGTAATTAGGTTTGTAACTGAGTTAGGGATATGCTTATAGTTATGGAATAAATTTTGACTATTTTTTATTTTGTTAAATCCTTTTGATTTCGGCAAACCTAATTAGTGATTATGTAGTTTTAGTGAATTTTTAGGAATAATTTTTTAGGAATAAAATGATTCAATTATTTTGGTACAATAATTTTATAATTTGGGGGAAACTTATTTAAGGAAATGCGTGTTGTTGTTTAAGTCTATTTGTACCAAATTATGGCTGATTTTCCGAGATTTGCAAGCACTACAAAAACAATATAATCACAATATTGAAAACCTTCTAAAAATTGTTTTGCCCTAATTTTAGAATTTTGGCTATATAATGGCTAAGAAGTCTGCCTTTGATTCACACATCACTCTTCCTAATCATTCATCACATATAAAAAAAAAGAATGTCTCAAATCGTTAATGGGTTCATCAATGATCTCTCGGCTGTTAGAGATAACATCAAACTCCGCGTTCGAGTTCTAAGAACTTGGATGCAGCCTCTGTTTGCCAAACTAAATGTCAGTAATTTGGAGCTTATAGTTATGGATGAACATGCAAGTCATACTCTTTTGTTTGGCACATTTAAATTTATTCAGTTAAGGCTGTCATATAGAATATGTACTGATATATATATGTGTTTTAAACAGGGTACGAGAGTTCAAGTTCAAATCCGACAGAAATTGGTTGACCGATTCAAACATCAGCTTGAAGAGGGAAACGCTGTCATGCTTCAGCATTACTCTCTTGGGGAGATTCAGCCAAAGTTTAGGGTTATTAAGAAAGGCCTACGCATATCATTCTTATCCAATACGATTGTTGAAAAATGTCTTGACTTTTCTGGCTCTATCTATGGTTTCGACTTCCGTCATTTTAACACCATAACTAATGCTACACTTGAAGAGGACGGACAGTTTGGTGAGTGGTTACATGTCTTATACTAAACTTTTTCTTGTTGTACCGCACATGGTCTTTGATTTGTAACATTTGGTATATTTATTGTCCCGTCTACAGATGTCATAGGGCAAGTTGTGGCTTGCGATGATATGGACTGTTATGATAAGAACGGCAAATCGGGCAAGAAGAAACCTCTAACTCTTCTTGATGCAGAGTAAGTGAAAAGAAACAATTTCCATTTTCAAATAAAAAAATGCACTTTATAACTGATTTGTAACCAATTTCCGGTTGCCGTTGCAGAGGCAACGAACTGAGGTGCACTCTCTGGGGAGCTTTTGCTCAACAGTTTTCTGACTTCTTGACTGAATGTCCTGATCATACCAAGATAATTGTTGTTCTTTATTTAGGCATGATGAAAATTTGGAATGGTAAGTTTGGCCAAATCTCACATAAGTTAACACATATATATCAGTCAATTATCATATCACATCTAACCATATAAAAATTTATTTTGCATAGGGAAAACTGGCGTGCAGAATGGTCACAATGCCATAAAGTTGTTCCTTTTTAACGGTGAAGAAAGTATCACAAAGTCAGAGTTCAAGGACGTTGACGACTTTAGACAAAGGTGCGTCCAAATATAATGTACTATTTGTGTTATAAGACTTATTGTTTACAATCACTATCTGTCCAACTTACAAATACCTATTACATATCATTTTATGGACAGGTTGCTGAGTGCCCAAACAGAGGAAAAGGAGGAACACACTGCCTCACGGATTTCGACCGCCTCAACATACTCTACGAAAGATGATTTCGTAACCAACCATCCAGTAAGAAAAATTGCGAACTATTGGATGTTAAACAGGTACAACGTACATAATCCCCAGATGACTATCATTTAAATTTTTCTCCAAAACTAAATATTTAAGGTCCAATGAAGTCTGAATAAGTGTAATCATTTTTAGAAGTCAGGAAACTTACATCCTTTAATTTATTTGTTTTAGGGTGAGCCGTCTGTCATCGTTGGCACTATATGTGCAATAAACGAAGAAGATGGATGGTGGTATCTGGGTTGTGGCAAATGCAAAAAGAAGGTTGTTAAGGCCAGTGAAGTCGTAGATCTGGAGGCTGAAACCCCACAAAAATCCGCCAGTGGGCCGACAGAATGGTATTGTACAAAATGCGAAGCTGTTTGTTCAAGCCTCAAATCTATGTAAGTTTTCGTTACTATACCGTATCGATAAATTACATGCTGTCACAGTCTTATAAGCAGTCACAACCTATAATCGTCATTGTATTTAGGTACCGTTTACAAATACGTGTACATGATTCAACGGGGACATGCTCTTTGTCCCTATTCAACGATGAAGTCCAAGCATATGTCGATAGGTCGGCATACCAGCTGTGTGACTAATACGGGAAGGTACATTCACAGCTAAATGATACCTTTTTAATATTGGCCAAATAATAAGTAGCACCTTCTAATTTTTGTATCGTAATTTTTGCAAAATATGTAACAGAGTGATAGTAGCTTTGTGCCGCCTGAGATTACAAGTATCATCGGTACCAAATACGCCTTCAAGGTTTTTATGGATAAGTTCAATGCAACAAAGTTGTTGCCTGTGTTTAATGTGAAAAGTATGTCTGTTGATCCACAAATTATTGCATCGTTACAAGCAGCTACTACACCAGCCAAGGTAGTAACTCATTAAACCTACTATCACATGATTTGTTTATTCATAACTCCATATTATTGTAAGGTAACTTACACATTGATTATAATGTTGCAACAGCCGGACAATGAAGGCACAAGTGCCGGTGTACCAGTTGTCACACCATTTGTAAGTTTAATTATTTATAACTACTTACTTCTATTGCAAACGTGTTTATATAAATGTAATCTGAACTAACGATCTGTTTTGTTTGATCAAGGAATTGGAATCGCAGACGGATGACAACAGCAGTTCTACAAATGCAGAGAAAACTCCAGGCAGCAACAAGCGTTCAGCCGATGGAAGCATGTCTTCTAATGGTAAAAAGATAGCTGTGGAGATCAAGCAGGAGAAAGATGAATGAATGAGTTTGTCTCATTGAGTCTTTTTGGACAATTTCCCTTTAAAATAAATATCTTTGGACATGTTTTGTGATCTCTTTATGGTTGGGGAGTCCCAACCACTTTTACTTTCTTATTTTCGTACGAACGAATACTCTCGAACAATATGGTTGAATGGGGAGTCCCTTCATTTTGAATGTTCATCCAGTTAATCGGATGTTTATTATTTCTGTGTTTTAGACATTGTTTGTGCCATTTTTTACCATTTACTTTTTCACTGCAGGTTGTATGTAACCTTATTGACTGAACCTTATACTTGACTTTTTATCTATACAATGCATGTCTGCATGTATGTTTTTCATTTTGCAGATTTCATGTGCCATCATTGGTCCTACAAGCACTTGAAAGCCAAGTATGAAAATGAGCTGCAACTGTATGATCAACTTTGGCTGTATCAAATCTACTTTTAGAAGCATGCAAGGGATGATCAACTCTGACATTATAGAATATACTTATAGATTGTTTTTTGTATAAACGTTGTTAACAACATTGTTTACTTTCAAAAAATTTGTAAATATAATGAAGGATCTATGAAAGCTTATTATGTCATTTTTCTTTTTGATTACCCTACACGGCTTGCAACTATACTTAATTCCTTTTTTGGTCAACCAATTCAATCACTTTGGGGACCATTTGCAACTCTACTTTTGAAGTGCGTCCTTAAAGCAATCTTATTTGTGGGATCACTGCACGGTTTTGAAGTTAACAGCCAACATGAGGCTTACTATTGGATCTCGCCCTGAAGATATGGACGAGATACGTGAATTTGCTGAATGGATACTAAAAATAGGAGACGGGGAGGTAGGAGATGCAAATGATGGAGAGGTTTCAATAGACATACCCAAGGATATTCTAATAAAAGAGTCTTCTGACCCGATAACTTCCATTGTAGATTTTACCTATCCAAACCTTATGGAACACATAAATGACCCGTCCTATTTTCAAGAAAACGCCATTCTTGCTCCTACCAATGAAGTGGTTGACAGTATAAATGATCATTTGCTTCAAACGTTTCCAGGTGAGGAAGTGGTTTACCTTAGTTGTGATAGCATTGACAAAACTGATCGAGGTACGTCAATCGATGAATCTGTTTTCTCAACAGATTTTATCAATGGACTAAAGTTCTCAGGTGTTCCAAACCATAGGTTGGTGTTAAAAGTTGGTGTCCCGATCATGTTATTGAGGAATATTGATCAATCTAATGGATTATGTAACGGAACACGACTTCAGGTTTTACGATTATCAAGGACTTCTATTCAAGCTCAAATCATTAACGGGACACATTTTGGAAATAAGGTTATCATACCACGATTGAGAATTACTCCATCTGATAAACGTTTACCTCTAAAGATCGTTAGGAAACAATATCCAATTTATGTGTCATTCGCCATGACAATAAACAAGAGCCAAGGGCAATCGCTTTCAAAAGTGGGATTGTATCTTCCACGTCCTGTATTCACACATGAACAGCTGTATGTGGCTCTTTCACGTGTCAAAAGCAGAAAAGGGTTGAAGGTTGTTGTTTCAGATGACAGTGGTAACCTATCAAATAGTACTATAAATGTTGTATATAAAGAAGTTCTCCAAGGTCTATGATCAAACGATAAAAAGGTATGTACCTTCTACATATTACATGTTTTATCTTATTTTTCTAATTTACATTTACTATAAATCCAGAATATTAAATCACTTACAATTTTTTTGTATATTTATTAGGTGTTGACGGCAAGGAGCTTTTCTTCAAGTTTTAGAATGGTCACTACATCCATTTTGCTTCTCAAAGACAAACACATTGTATATCAATAGTCAATCAACATTTATTACACAGATATTTATCTCCATTGTATTTTATGCTTTTAGTGACTTATAACTTTAATCACTTACTTACGTTTTCTTATTCAACAACCCTCTAAAATCCCGTGGATTCCACGGGTCAATAAGCTAGTCTAGCTATAAATGTAAAAACATATAAAATAGCTTATTTAAAAAAGAAATCGAACCTTGTTTTGAAAATAGTCCAAACCACCCTATGTTTTTTTTTTTTTCTTTTTTTATTTTTTTTATTTATTATTATTTTTTTAAACTAACAACCTTTTAACTAGTTCAAATGTTCAATAATAAAAGCGAATTCTGGTAAAGTTATAATCTTTTCACGACACTCAAGTTAATTAAGTCAATGGTAACTTATTTTTTCAATAAACATCAATCATCAAATTTAGCAGATGATTTTATCTATCTACTTGAAATGAAATGCACAAGGAAGGGTTTTTAGCGAAAAACAGGGGGCACTCTATAAACTTAGAAAATGATACACGAAGAGGATTGTACAAAAAATAGTTAAATACTCCTATGTTTTTTAAGTGTTTACTTTCACAAGACAGAAGATATCGGCTATGTTTGGCGACTCGTAGTAGCAGCAGTAAGCAGTAGCTGTTTGTTTAAAATACGTGTTTGATAACGTAGCTGTAACTGTAATTATAATGTGTAAAGCAAGCAAATGCTTACCGCTTGTCTCTTGCTACTTCTTAAGAAAACATTTAAGATTAGAGCAGTTGGCCATGTTTCAAACGCTTGTTGAGGTATTGACAAACAAGCAAATGCTTACTGATTGTCTCTTCTAAACGTTTCCAAAAGCTTTTTGTCAAACATGACCACTAAGATGGATTCCAAAGCCTTTAACAACATATATTATTTTAACACAACTATTAGGGTATTTTCGTGCGCAACAATTTGGAGCATTTCAAAATAATTACCGTTTAGCGTTTTAAATATTATTGCTTTCTACTATCGTTAGTTTTGCTGGACACACCACATATTCCATCTTCTAAGCCAAAAGTTTAAAGGGCAAACGACAAAAAAAAGCATTGAACATACCACTTTTGTGATTGTGTGTAGCTAACTATTTTTTTTCTTATTGTGTGTACTGAACTTTCAAATTTTGATCATTGTGTGTATTTTGTGACCATTTTACCCTTACTTTTTTCAAATTTTGAAGGGTAAAATGGTCATTTTACATGGCAGAATAGTTACAAAATACACATAATGATCGAAATTTGAAAGTTCAATAAATACGATAAGAAAAAAAATAGTTGGCTACTCACAATCACAAAAAGTGTCAAGTTCGATGTATTTTTTTGTCATTTGCCCAAGTTTAAAACAAGGATCAAACTTGAAGCCAGTAATCTAGTACTAGGCCTAAATATTTTATTTACCTCTACTCAAAAGTCCTAATCGATATTACTAGAACTCCGTTGGGCGTTAAAGGCTTCAACTATCTTTTAAATATTACAATATCTATTTTCATATTATATCCCATTTTTTGTGGCATTGGCACAAAGGGGTCTCGGAGGGGTGTGCAATAGGTGCTGTCGCACAAAGCCTACATTTAAAAGGGCAACATTTTTATTAGTTTTGTATATAAATATGTAGAATATTAAACATATATGAGTCATATAATTCAAGTTTATATGAAATTTTTTCATTAGTTTACGAGTGTAATAGAGCCTCTTTGTTGTTATTGCCTAGGGTCACCGAAAACCACGATACGGCCTTTCATTGGCAAATTACTAGTTGTTATTATTATTATTATTATTATTATTATTATTATTATTATTATTATTATTTATGTTTTATTTTTTTATTTTATTTTATTTTTTTTATCTTTTTTGCATCGGAGGGGCAAAGCCTCAAAAATTAACTGAATACAATAGTACAATGCCACTTAACGTATTTTAGATCTTCAAGCAAAATCGAGCCAAGATTAGGATGAGCGGAGTCAAACATAAGTAGTCTTTCCTCTTGTTCTCAACCTTGATTCGCTAACCAATCCGCCGCTGTATTAGCTCGCGGTAACAATGTTCAAGTTTCACTTCTCATTCTGTATTTTTCAATAATTCACGACATTTTTTCACAATAAAATAAGTGTTGTTGTGGCGGACATTATCACACTCCATTAATTGAACAACCACCTAAGAGTCGACCTTAGCAAACATTTTTTTATGCCCATATCTCTTGCCATAGTAACGCCCACAAAAGAGCAAGTAATTATGATATCGTAACCGTACATATTCCACAATTTTCAGCAAAGGCACGAATGAAGCGTACTCGGTCATCCCGCAAAATTCCACCCCACCTGTATCTCCCGGATTCCCTCTCGAGGCTCCAACAATGTTCAACATCACCCAACCATTTTGTGGGGTAACCAACCAATAAATACTTCTTTTCATACCTTATAACAATAAGGATATACAATTCTTTATCTCTCTCTCTCTAAATATATTTCTCCTACCTCTCTCTACAAAACCAATCCGACCCTATCAAATCAAATCAACTTTTCCGGCGGCCGGTTTTGGCCGGCCGTCCGGATCTTTCTTTTGTGCTTTCCTTTCCACAATAAAGCCTTAACTGCAGATCTGCCATCTCCCTTTTTCGTCGCTGCTGCTGTAAGCGCTGCTACCACCGTGGTTTTCTGCTCAGATCCGTTACCAGCTGGTCTCTTCTGCTCAGAGCTGTTGTGGTCCGTCATCGACGGCTTGCTGCTGAATTGGGATTTGACTTTAGATCTGTTAGGTTTTGGTCTAGCTCCTGTTAGGATGCTTACTTTTTTCTTCTTTGTATGTTTTATGTACTTAGTGTACTTTTGTCAAGCTACACCTTTATATGGTTGTGTCTACCAAAAGCTCACTTTGATGATTTCCCCCACCTCAGAATGGTGTTGCTATAGTGTGTCACAGCTATTATGGTGTATGTCTTGTTTTGTCTTAACTGGTTATATTCGTTGTAACTTGTTATGTTCAATCTTCCTCCATTTGTGAGGTGTGATAATGTAATCTCTGTTCAAAAATAATAATAATAATAATAATAATAAGGATAACGTCCGTTAAATTTCTAACAGACTTAACTATTAAGTAGGTATAAGGTAGTAGAATTTTTGCTTAGCCAAGTTCAAATTAATATTCTGCACTTTTAAAAGTTCAAAGTATGAAATATTTTACTTAGCCAAGTTCAGGGTACTAAAAATTCTACTTAGCCCAGTTCAGGGTATCAAACTACATTTTGGCTTTGAAAATAAAAGGCGTACTGTAAATGCTAGTTAAATAGTTACACAAATAGTCCCTGCTTCTGAAAACTATCATATTATTCATCCTTGTTACCAACGAAAGTTAAAGTATCCGTTAAGTTATATCATGTGCGAGTCACGTGATATTTACTCTAATAATCCCACATTCCCACCAACCACCCTCAAACAAAACATTCGGAACGGTGACTAAAAAAACCAGCTTTTGAAGTTTAAGGTAACCTCTTTGAAATAATATATAATTATTGTTATTGTTGATTATTTAATAGTAACATACTTGTTAGAAACACATTCATGTTAGATATCATAAACATCAAGAAACCCTAACATGTAGAAATTGCAGATTTTGAGGGTTTATTTATTTATTTTTTATTATTTATTATTATTATTTTTTTGGTTTGTAAGATTAATGCATCTCATGTAAAAAAAATTTAAAAAAAAAAAAAAAAAAAAGTTAAGTGGTGTTTGTCCTAGGTACTTATATTTGGGTAGTAAGAGCACTTGGTAAGGTAACGCCACACCCGAGTTATCTTTTAACGCAGCTCCAAAATGGGTGCGTTACCTTACCAAGCCCCGCGTTAAATCTCACGTTAAAAGGGTGCGTTAACCCCTTAACNCGGGTATCACTTGTGATTATTCTTTGAATGTATTACTTTTCGAATAGCAAGATATAGCAAGAATGGCATTAATTGGTGAGCATGGCTCGCCGGCTGAATCTAAAAGAGATTTAATCATATAATTTCTCATACCTATGTCAATAATACTAATGTTTGGATTTACAACCTATTAAAATAAATATTCATGAAGAAGTTGTGAAAAGACCTGTGGGTATGGCGCCAAGAGGAATTTTCAGTGCATCTGGCCAGTCTTCTCTTTCAAGCAATCCATTCACAACCTAATAAAATTTCCATCCCGTTGGTGATCAGGTAAAGATGTTAAACTGTTACTAACTCATAATCATTCAATTGAATCAAGTAGCTCAAACTACAACTTAATCTTAGATAATATGTAATACTTGCGTCCACTGAAGTGACTTTTTTGCAATCTAAAGCAACAAAAGCAACATATTATGACCAATGTATTCAGTTCAACATCATCTTAAAACATTTATGCTTTTATGATCGGAATTATAATATTAGTTTTATAGTTGTCAAACAGTCCACCATGTCTAAAGGCATATTGGAGAAATAAACGACCAATATTTCATTGACATGGTGAAGAGACTTACAGTGTCCGCATTTCAGAATTTCCGTTTTCCAGGTTCTTTTTATACAATGTCACCCTTGGCTATTTGTTTAAGGTTGTTTACGACCTTATGCTTATATTTCATAATCCTGTCTTATTGACATCCTGATTGGTTCCTCTTAAATGTCAAGAGTTATATATCCTTTCCGTTGTTTTGTGTGTTTACACGGAGTATGCGCTCAGAATGGCCAATTACTGTTATGACTAACATGTTTAAAGTAAACGGGTCAAACAGGTCCAAAGTTGTTTGAGGTGTACTATTAAGTCATAAAAACTTATTAGATCATTTTATGTGAAAAAAAACACAAAGTTACATAGAATATAAAGCATTCTGCATATGCAACAACACACTTGCAGAGCAAATATCTACATACGTGCGATTAGGCTACTACCTTGTCATGATATGTGCAAAGTGCAACTATTTCACTAATCTCATGATCTCGGTCTCTATTGATCTTACTCATCTTCCCCACGGCTGCATCTTCAGCCTTTAACCTTCTCTCCATTTGTCTTTCTTTACGCCTCTTTTCTCGGATCTTCCCTCTCTTGAACCGTTCCATCATAGCCTTAGTAGGCCCGCTACCTAATATTCCTTCGAAACTTGCATTTTCAGCCAAGGCTTGTAATTCTTTCTCTTTTCTTTCCTTATATTTCAGCTTCAATTTCTTTTGAACTTTAAACCTCACATAAACAGCTTCATGAGATTTTTGTTCTTATATATATATATATATATATATATATATAAAGATTCAGAAAGCTATTCAATATTATTGTGAATTTGGTCTTCTTAAAGGCATCTACGATCGGCTGCAACCTGTTTATCAAGTGGTACAATACATCCTTTTGGATTCTTTAAATTAGATACGCATGAGGTAATCTTCAAATCTTTTTGATCTTCTACAGTGACGGGTCGTGGAGGTGAGTGCATGACTGCGACGAACCCTTAGCTTTTAGTGGCGTTGAGGTGGCGTTATGGATGCATATGTGGCAATGAAATAAATTTTCGAAACAACCATATGTATTACATAATAATAGGAATCATGTGATTCATGTTTATGACTGCATATATAGTATATACACTCACAATACAACTTTCACTACTGATGAGAAACCAATCGTTTTTTAACATACTATTACCCTGTTTGCGATACTTGAAGCTTGCATTGAACCATCACCTTACCCAACTTTTTTACATCATTGCCAAAGACACTCGAGTCATGTATACATTCCCTTGACTGATATGAGACAACCCATATAATCATTTGTAAAGTAGTCAAGCTTTTCATGACTCACTAAACAAATGGTAATTGGGTGTCCATACAGAATGGCTTCACTAACTGCATAGAGCCATCTATCCATAATCCACCAACCAAGCACCCCCTCTAACATTCTGCCAACTCATTATCATAACCAAAGATGGTATCTTCGAACTTAAACTGATCATGCTTAGTTGACTTTGCTATGAAGATACATATCTGGTATATATAAGTTACTAATTATGTTGGGTTGACTGATGTTTAGATTTGTTGGTTTCTTATCGCCGCGAGGGTATGGGATCTGCAATTACAGGATTTGCTAAATATCATACTTCAAGCATTTGAAAACTCTTTGAGCAACTTGCGGCCTTTTTTAAATTGCTACATATTACAGATTTCTTAACTATATAACTAAAAATTCTTCTATACTAACATAATCATTATGTGATTGCACAAAAGAAGTGCCATTAGTGAACATTGCCACAAAGTCACAAACTGTCCAGTGCATACTGTTACATTACAAAGAAATTAGCATCATAGTTGTGTATAATCATCAAAATTAAATTTAGACATATATTGAATAAATAATGAAAATAAAGATACCATAGAAGATGCTGGAAATGTTCTTTCATAACATGACATAAAGGCTGTGGAATGATGTCTCCCATGCCAATTAATGACTTTTGAGGTATATATTTTCATAGCTGGAAATATTTGAGTATGGAAACTAATAGATTATATCCAAAACTTTTAGGGGAACACATGTATATCAATTGGCTTTTGTGGAGAAACTTACGGGTTTCTTCGGAAGCCCATGCAAGCGTAGAGTTAAAATACCGTGGGGCTAACCTATTAACAAAATCATAAGAAAATTATCACGTCACCTATGCCATAAAGAGTTCAAAATCATTGTTGATTTGATTACGAAATACTTAGTTTTATACATATGTAATTTAATCTCTATCGAATACCTTCTTGCGTTCAATATAAACTTGAAGTCGACTACCTTTGTTGATAGCAATGGCTCCTGGAACTGAACATCAACTAACCAGTTACCACACTTGATCTGTGATGTCAAAATCAAGGCATTAGGAACATGCATAAGCATGCCTGATCCACTTCATAAAAACTTATAATATTGGCTTATAACCTTAAAAAACACAATAAATTATACTACACTTTTATATTTAAGTAGTCTGCATTAAGAAGTAAAGATTATTTTTGAACTTATTGATAATAATACCAACATTTTTCATATTTGGTAGGAGTACTAATTATATTGCTTATGAGGTTTGAAATTAAATAGTAGTAGGAGGTTTGACCAACTGCTATGGTGAACAAAGGTCAAAGTATACCTTCTGTACAAATTTTCTATAAGCTCATAATAAGTCCATCAAATAAGCTAATAAAACAATCACCATTTTAAATTTAAACGTCAAAAACCCTACTAATAAACTAATTTGTATATAAGCCACAATTCTAAAAAGTAAACAATTTTCATACCGGGAACTGATGGGTGCAGTGGTAGTGTGCGTAAAACATAGCACAAATGTAAGTTATAAAGTAGCCAATTTTCATACCGAGAACTGATGGGTGCAGGTGGTGGTGCGCCTAAAACATAGCACAAATGTAAGGTGTCACCCTTAGACAGCATAGTATATGAACATACATCAAAGTGCGCAAGTAAGTGCATATAGTTTTTGAAGAATAAGAAGAATAAATTAGGGTATGGACAGGTGAACCCTAAGTGATGTTCAGATGATGGCTCAAGCAAGAGTTGGCGATACCTGGATTTCTGGTACATTCTTGTTGACAATCTGCAAATGGAACGTTCGTGCTTGACATTCCTTCTCGAACTGTGTATAAACAATTGGTTATACAAACATGTTAATCTAAGTAATTCAGTCAGTTACATATCATCCTTTGACGTTTAACAAAACCGCACCAAAGATGGTAGTTGACTCAGTGAAGCCATTGTTTCTAAAACATACCTTTACAAACATGTTTAAATTGTTTTATTCATTAACTAAAGTTATCTCTTGGTTCCAAATAAAACATAACTTTAGTTTCATTGATGTTTTGAAGATCTGTGTATAAAACAATTGTTATACAAACATATTAATCTAAATAATTAGTCGACTCCTTTTGCATTATATAATGCTCTATTAATCCAGGTCATTAATGAATACATATGATTTCATGATTACAAATTAGGGCTTGTACATGTTAGGTCGATATATATGTTTATTCGATTTGTATACTTTTATGTAAGTCAAGTTTTTATGATTTCATGTGATCAAAACCATGTGTATACCCTTTTTAAACATTCATTCGACCCAACCCTTGTTAACATAACGATTTTATACGTGAAAGGAAACATGGAAATCAAAAAGAGAAGGATCAAAAATACCTAATGATCGAATGACAATAAAAGTCGAGCAAACAAAGAACCTACACCGGATTTCCACAACTCTTGAATGTTCACATGTATAAAACAACTTCCAAAAACGAAAAGATCACCCAACACTCGCTCCTTGGTTCCATACACGACCAGTGCACAACATTATAATATCTATCTCGCAAAAACTGCCTTTTAGGGGTTGACTGAGTTGCAACATCATAACATCTATATTCCCAAAACATAGAACAGAGAATGTTAAATGCGTGCCAAATTAGTGGTACAATATTATAAAATCTATTGAAAAAGGAATCAATGGGTTCTGGTATAGAACTTCTTATTGACTTCATGACCCATTTATAACAAAAAAAGGGGTGAATATCAAACTTGGTCTGTAGCATACAAAGAAATATATTATATTAAACATAGTCATATTATCATGTTATACAAATGTGACTTGTGCAAAGTTAAGTAAACACAGTCATAAGTTCAGAAATTATCCCCCCCATTGCACCTGATCCTTTTCTGAATTGGGGCCAGCAGATTCACAGAATCCCTCAAATCAAATATGGCAGGTGTAGTTTTCATTGTCCCATATGGTCTTGTTATGTCCATTCCATGAAGAATAAAAATTCATTACTTTCTATTCTTCAAATTCTTAGGTCCACATGGTGATTCCAAGATCACCAACATAGTGGTGACAACGGTTAGTCTTTAGTGGTGGTCGTTTGATTAGTAAGTAAGCTTTGCTCTTGGAATCTTCCGAGCACCTGTAATCAAAAGTAACTCATAAAAGAAACAAAAAAATTCATTCATTGGAGTAACTTTTCATGTCTTTTGACATCGAAACTCAAATTTTCATGATATAACAAATGGAATAGATACAAAAAGGAAGGATGATACTTACCATAATAGCAACCGGTGGCGATTGAAAGATTATTTTGGAAACATATTTATAATGAACCATCCGATGTTATAAAATGATCCAACACCTCCCCCATAAATTCGTAATCAACAAAAAAATATTCAAAACTTATTAAAGCCTCCTTTATGGACTTTTGGGCACTATACTTGCAACATTTATCTTCAAATACATGGTGTTGATAGTTTTTGTCATGGATGATGAGATAAGATGATATTTTATATATCTATATATATATACTTACATAGAGTAAGATCTTGCTGATGCGCGTGGGACTGCAACACGCACTACGTTTTACCCCTCGAGGGATCTCGAGAAGCTTGCAATCCCCACCAGGCAGTGTACCTGACCGATGTAGTATAGTGTAGTGGCAAATACCGGGGGATTGATCGTTCTCTCACAGGGAATAGTGTTCGTTAGGTTAAAAACTACTCTAATTAAGGTCTAAGGGTGGAGGATGATTATTTTTGTATTTTTATGTTTTTATGAAAGCAGTAAAATCTCGGTTTTGAAGGAGTGGGCGGAATTAGTTGCTAGTCAACTAACCCAAGTATCTACTTATGCAAATTAAATTAAAGTTTTGAGAAAACAATGGTGGGGAAAGTAGTGTTTACTTAGATTTCATTACTCCCTAACTATCTTTTACCATGTAATTAGTATGTTGAGTTTGCGTGGATGACGGGTGTATTCCTAACAAGTCGTAGGGAGTGCGTTCAATTCCCTAACTCTATAAGCTCCTACCTCACTATATGACGATACGTCAAGTATCCTATCATAAGCTCACCGATAGCAACCTACGCATGAAATACTACCTTAAAATCGATTAACGCACATACGATTCACGTTTCCTAAGACGTTCAAGCTTGTTACCGTATAGGAGGTTAGCCAGTTTTCTTAAGTCTAACGTAGATGAAACATTCATCCAAATCACAATCACAACATACACATCACATGATAATCAATAGTTAGGTTTCATTAGATCTAAGCAAACACAAGTTAATTTAGCCTAGCATGTTAAAGGAAAGAAAAGCACAAACATAAATCATACAACACATAGACATATTGTATGGATTGAATGAAGACTTATCTTAGATTAAACATGCAAGTTAGAGGGGTAAAAGTACCCTCTAAGGTCTGTAATACACGAGCTAGGGTTTAACCCTTAAGTTCTCCACCAAGTTCCTCTTTTAAAACAATAAAATTCGTCCTATATATATAGAGAATACGGGCTGACGGCGTCAGCCCAAGGTGTGACGCCGTCACGCCGACGATTAGGGTTTTGTGATGGCCTTCTTGACGTCGTCACGCCGCCTTTTTCCAGATCTGACGGCCTTCCCTGACGCCGTCACCAAACTAGGCCAAAAACTCTCTGGCCCGTCATGAGTAACTTCCAATTTCTTCACTTCAGTTGTTCCTGACGTCGTCACGATGAAGCTTGTGACGCCGTCACCTTTTGTGCACTTTTAGGGTCTTTTGAGATTTTGTTGTTTTCCGCACTTTTTCACTCCGAAAACGCCCGAAAATGCTTCTTTTGTGATTTTCTCCTAAAAAGTACCTAAAATGAGAAAAGAAACGACTTTGGGTGAAATCCGATCAAATAATATACGAATTAGGACTCAAACGGACCCCTAAAAACGTAACATTTTTCGTCTCATCACTTGCTAAAGGGATTTTTGGAGTTGTATTTTAGAACATAACTCGTATTATATTACAAAAGATATGATAGGAACAAAACTATATTAGTACTCAATCGCCTCTATTTCGTATGAAGCTATGTTATGCAAAATTTCATTATTCAATAACTCACATACAAAATGACAAAAAATAATCAGATGATCCTAACCAAAAGGAGTGTTTAGGATCTGTAATTTAGAATGGCTTATCTAATTGAGGGGTATTTAAGATTGCTTATTTAAGTTCTTGTCTGCTAATCATACAAATAATAAGCATTTATAGTTGTAGGCCTGCTAATTTTTGAACCCAAAAAGGCACTTTATGAATATTGTTCTATGGACTAATAAACATTCCTTACATTAAGCAGATTAAAAGTTCTTATCTCATACTAATTCGATAAGAGAAGATAGTTTGGCTTACGTTAGTTATTTAAATTATAGTACCTCTCCTATTACTACATGAAAGCACTGTAGTTAAAAATCAATTCAAATTCCAACGAACACCCGGTAAGTTTTCAAGTTAACAACATATCGTCAAAGTCTAAATTAGAAAAATAAGTTACCTATAGAGTGGCAAGTTGATCCCAATTAGCCTGCTTAATTAGTATCCTTTTCTATAAGAGTATCCTCGATGCATCAAGGAGATGTATAAATAACATATCTACTTGTAACGGGGGAAATTAGCTCTGGGTCAAAATGCGTCGGGGCAGGCAGCGTTGACCAGCCTGCACTTTTTTTTATATCTATTGTATAAAATCTGCATTTCAAGAAAAAGATGGAAACTAATAGAATTTTGTGTTGAGGTTAAATATCAATCTCAAAGTCAATACTCTACCACATACAACCCTTTATTTGGAAGATTACAACAATACAATTGATGAATAAAATCATGCCCGCATGTTGTAATTTTTTTCTATAAAAGTAACATACCTTTGGACCTCCAGTCATCCAAATCCAATGTGCGTCGTACATCGTACCATGATGTGCATTACCTTCACATACAACCCTTTATTTGGAAGATTACAACAATACAATTGATGAATAAAATCATGCCCGCATGTTGTAATTTTTTTCTATAAAAGTAACATACCTTTGGACCTCCAGTCATCCAAATCCAATGTGCGTCGTACATCGTACCATGATGTGCATTACCTTCACAGCTTTTTTTGTGAAAAACTATTAAGTTGTCAATAACAGTAATTTATTGTAAATGCTAAGTGGTTAATAGCATAATGGATAAAACACTAAAACTTACCGAAGTGTAGTAGCATTGGCTGTAAAATCAATATTTATTTCCATCTTCTCTACTTTACATATGCACATCTGGTAGTTTTTAGTTCCTACAACTAATGCTCAGGTTCAATTTATCGGCAGATTCATGAAGTAACTTTTTTTTCTTCCATATTTCAACAGAACTATAGTAGAGTAACTTTAAAGAAGTGCGTATCTGTTTGGTATCTATTTGTGATTTGCTTTAAAGTTAGAAACTTTAACAACAGTCGTTAGTGTATTAGTATAAGCTAACTTGTAACTCATATGTCGGTTGAAAAAAAATGTTTATAATCTTGCCGTATAACTAAGTGGGTAACTACCAAAAGAGTTGGAGAAACGACAGTAGATGATGCTATATTTTTTCCAAAAATATGGTATGTTTCCTGACCTAACTGAAGTTGTGTATGGTTGATGACATTTTTTTCTTTGTTCCTACATTATTCTTTTCTGGATCTACGTAAAAAACAAACAGGGAAAAGATCAATACAGCAAGATAGTCCAAATGAATTATATTAGGTATTTAGCATATATAAGTGGGTACCATGATGTAACTATTATTTAGATATAATTTTTGTAACTATTACCTCTGGCTTTTCAGCGTTGTTGTTCAACGATCGGTCACACATCCTGAGGTACCACATTATTAACCTGACTACAGTTCGTGGGCAGTTCTGAAGTCATTGCCCAAGTAGTCATCGTAGTGGTCAGTGCGGCATCCATTTTGGTGAAAATAATCACAAAAGGGCTATGGTTAACTTAAGAATGTATTTACAATTGCGGGTCACTAAAAGTACTGATGAGACGAAAAGTGTACCCATTTTAAGGGGTCATTTAAGCCCTAATTCGAGTAAATGTGATCAAATATTGCCCTAAATCGTTCCTTTTGTCATTTTAGGTACTTTTGAGAAGAATTCTGGAAAACATGCATATTTGGACGTTTTTGGAGCATAAAAGTGAAGAAAACGACAAAGTCTCAAAAGAAGCTAGATTTCCTACCTGACGGCGTCAGAGTCACAAGGTGACGCCGTCAGCCAACGTTGACAAATGAGTGAAATCAGATTACACTAGACGCCCTATGGAGAAAACAAGATGTTTACACCTGACGGCGTCAGATGTTAGAGAAAGTAGGCCGTTAGGTGTTAACTTAAAGAGTGACGGCCCAGAGCAAAATAAAGAGTGACGGCGTCAGAAGTAAATCTAGGCCATCCGAGAACCCTAATGACGGCGAGCTGACGGTGTCAGAACCCATAACCTGACGCCGTCAGAATGTAAAATATATATATACTTTTCTATTTTTCATTCATTAGTGTGGAACTTTTGGTACAAGTTTGGGAAAAACCCTAAAGACGAATTTGGCTGTATTTTCAAGGGTTCTTCACCCTTGTATCCTTCATGTTCAATTAAAGATAAGTCCTCACTTAAATTAATCAATATGTCTATGTGTTGGTTAATTATATCTTATGATTGTCTTTCAATTAACATGCTAGGCTAGATTTTTCTTGTGTTTGCTTAGATCTAATGAAACCTAACTATTAATTATTGGTTGATTGGTGTGTTATTAATTTGTTGGGATGAATGTTTCATCAATGTTAGGCTTAAGAAAACTGGCAATACTCCTATATGGTAACATGCTTGAACGTCTTAAGAAACATGTAACTAATGCGTACTAGGTTATTAAGGTAGTATTTAACGCATGAGCCACTGTTTACAATCCCTATGATTGGGTGCTTTACGCATCGTTGTAGGAGGAGATAAGAGCTCATAGAATTGGGGAGATATGTACGCCACCCCATGAATTGTTAAGGAATACACCCGTCATCCACGCAAGTAATACATACACCAATTAACCGGTAAAAGATAGTTAGGGAGTAAGGAAATCTAAGTAAACACATTTGTCTCCATATAAGTTTTCACAACCACAATAGTTTAGTTATTTTATTTTTATTGCAATTGTAGTTTTTGGGTTAGTTGACTAGCAACTAATTCCGCCCGCTCCTCCAAAACCTGAGATTTTACTTGCTTTCATAAAAATATAAAAATACAAAAATAATCTTCTTTCACCCTTAGACCTTTTAGAGTAGTTTTTCTAACCTAACGAACACTATTCCCTGTGAGAGGACGATCAATCCTCCGTACTTACCACTACACTATACTACACCGACCAGGTACACTGCCTGGTGAGATTGCAAGCTTCTCAAGATCCCTTGAGAGGTAAAACCTGTTGCGTGGTCGCAATCCCATGCCATCAAGTACCTTTTTTAGGAGTTAGTTGCAGCAACAAAGTATAAAGTATTCCAGAATGTCGATGCTGTTTTGAAAAAAAACAAAAAGAAGACAATATTAAACATGTATTAATTGAATTATTCACAGATTTGCAACTGATGATTGTATACAATGATTATGATGAAGTAAAGTATCGCCTACATTGTGCGATGGCCTATCTACATCTGACGGTTGGGCTGCACAGACACAAAAAAGTTAAATAAGATTAAGCAAGTATAAAGGAAGGAGTTATTAACATAAGGAGATTATATATAATTACCATCATAATCAATAACCGTCGACTTATGATGACGCCTTTTCTTCTGCGGGTATTTATAAACATGTTAGTTAGTACTCAAATATACACAGTATGGCCCGAACCTGTTTTGACGATTTTGCCACCTCTAAGTAAAACCTTAACAACTATACTACAAAACATATATCATGTGGTTAAAGGATTACTTACAGTCGTATAATTATATGTGCCAACTAATGTATTAGCCAATCCAGAAGTGGTTTTAAGGATTGCACTAACACCAAAATCAGTAATCTTGACTTCACCTCAGTGGTTTATTAGTAGATTTGATGGTTTTAAGTCCCTATGGATGAAATGTTTTTCGTGATGAAGATACCACAAACCTTTCTACACCTGGTTTTCAATGTATTTCAGGGATCGAGAAAGTATTATTACGTGTCTTCATAGTTGATAAAGAGCTCATTACTGAAATAAAGTTTGCAAATTTCAACCTGTTTACAGACAGCTGCAACATAATGCTCGGGAATGGAACAAATAGTTTTAAGAAAATCAGCTAAAGATCTTCCATCCATATACTCCAAGATTATAGAAACGACGTCATTATCATAAAAAGATTGGTAACACATTGTAGCATTTGTAGATTGTGACGATTGGTTGATTTTAAGTTCTTGTGCAATTTGCTTGTGGGCTGACTCTTCTACATTCATTTGAATCACCTGAATATCAAACATTCAAACGAACATGTTACAAAAAAACTTACAAAAGTGTTCCTTAAATAAAAAAAATCATCTCTCCTTTACAATTGATGTACAAAAAATAATTGTAATTCTCCTCCCTAAGTAAGTTTTGCATATGATTATTAGTAAAATGTCCAAAATACCTATCAGTAATGAAAAATCTGGGAACCTTACCTTGATAGCTTGTCCTCTGGTTATGTAGTTGGGTGACTCGAAAAGCTTTGAATTGTATTCTGCGAAAAACTGACAATAGAAATACATACTATGTTAAGCTCCGAGAAATGTAGAGTAAAACCACATAAAATAAAGCACACTATTCCAATATTCGCCTTTGACAGTTTGACGTCATGTAAAAAAACCTCTATGTGGTAATCATTATTTACCTAAACATCCTTAAAGCTAAAAACTCCAGCAATAAAACTTAGGGTCCTCGAACAATGCAAATTCATCATACATCAATCAAAGTGTATGCATGACTAAGATAAACTATTTTATATCCTTAAAAAACAATTAGGATATGTCAAGTCTGTGTAAACATTACCCACTCGATTATGGTGACCACTAAACCACTATGTCCATGTTCTTTTCCCAATCATCAGTAGAAGATTGCGGCATCGTTCCCCACTCTTCTTCCCTTTTCTCAAAATAAATCTAAATTCAACATAAACAAAACATTTGAGTGACATCATTCAGACACATGATTAGTACCAAGCAACCAACTAACCTCAGGCTCCACAAATTCACTAAACTAACTTTTCCTAACCACAACCAAACTCCCTTCATCTGCCAGGCACAAAAGCTCAAGATGCCTTGATTTAACACTGATACACGAACACCAAAAAAAGGATAAATGACACTTGTATTTAAGAATTTAAATTTTACAAAACCATGCAACTGTTGCTTTAGCTCCCTTTACGTTCCTCTTTAACTTTTATCAAACATCCGAGATTAATTGTGTAGCATAGCATGGCATAATTTTATAACCATTGAAATTACCTTCAAATGATCATCATAAAAACTATTACCTTCAAAGGTGAAGGAAGAAGTCGTAATGCAACCCATAATCGAACCTTTACTGCTTCACTTTTAGTGTTTTCTTTACAAAAAAAAAATCATGTTATCATCAGTTGTATCGGCTTTGCAATAAAATAAATGGAGTGCATAGCAAATACAAAAAAAAATATCCTCAACAATAATTCTTGAAACAATAATTAATTTACCACTTTTTTTAAAAACGTCTAACCTGCATATGCATACACAATAACAAACTTTCATGATTAGGGCTAAAAATTCTTGAAACAATAATTTTTTTACCTCTTCGATTTGAGATGAAATAGATGTACTGTTTCACATGAGAGTGAGGAATAAACGATTTTAGGTTACAGAAAATACCTTGTATAATAGATGGTAATAAACATACCTGCTTGGTCAAAATCATTGATAATACGTGGCTTTGATTGTGTTTGATCAAAATTATTTGATTATTTGATGATGGTGAGAAAAAGAAGCGTACCTGCAAAGAAAAACAATCCAAACACATTAGGGTTTTGAGAAGAAAGAGTCGTATTTTTTTTACCTGCGTTTTTTTGTGGGGTGGTTTTTTTTTTTTTTTTTTTTTTTTTTTTTTTTTTTTTTTTTTTTTTATTTTTAATATAAAACTATAATTAAGGAATGGATATATGCTATATAATTTTTGGAGATAAATACATTCCTTTTAAAACTAATCAAAATTATCATTAATTGATTGCTTAGGTTTATAGATTTGGTTTTGTAATATATAATCAAAAAAATGTGTTGGTCTAGTGGTAATCATGTTTGTTTGTGGACTAACATATGCAAGTTCGAATCTAGCTCCATGCATGATTTTTTTGATTAAAAATTACAAAAATTCGGAAGTATTAATAAATGAAAAAAATTCTGGACAAATTAAATTTGAAAAATTCGAAATTAATTTAAATAAATGGTAAAACGTCGCATACGTGGCATGCTTATGTGGCATGTTGCTTAGGTGGCATCCAGTGGCGTTGAGGTGGCGTTTTGGATGCACATGTGGCATTAATGACGTCATGTACATCCAGTTTTATATATATATATATATATATATATATATATATATATATATATA
>LBNU01031896.1:41932-77489 GCA_014162995.1 Artemisia annua
TTTAGGGTTTGTAAGTCGTACCTTGGACGAGAGCTATGATGCCCTATTTATACACACGTAACCGATAAGGTTTCGTGCTCCTTACTCTTCGATATGTCCCGCGTATAGCGGGTATTTGATATACACTCCATAATTAGGAGATATCATTATCAATTCTATAAATAATTATTGGGCTTTGGCCTCGTGGGCCCAAACCGTCTAAATGGTAGTCCATTTATTGTTAAGGCGGCCCACACGTGGTGGGCTCGAATGTTAGTATTGTTTACTAATCGGGTTCGTGACCCGAGTGTGGACTATACGTCATCAGGTAGCTAACTAAACTCAATATTAAGAATAGAGGTTGAACCTTTAATCCGTTCATTTATGAATGGTGCCGATACAGGTTATGTCATATATCTAGCGGGTCCTAAAAATAAACGGGTCAAATGTCCCATAACCACTTAAGTGGTCCCCCCCCCCCCAACCCAAAAAAAAAAAAAAAAAAAAGTTATTCTAGTTTCTGTAAACACGAATAATTCAAGAAAAGGATTGGACACAAAGTGTTTCGCTTAACACAACCCACACAAAAAAGTGAAAACATGTTTATCATATTCTATACACAAGCTAATCAGAATCTGGCATCTACACGCGAATTATTGGGTGAAAATGAGACAAAACAAGAATGGATCAGTATAACCGTGTGTTTAGTGCCAAAGGTGGCAAGTCTATACAGTATAGTCACGGATACTCAGCTCGAGAGTTAACAATAGATTTTGAGAAAGTCAAAGACAGGCCAGGTGCTGGAAACGATGGATATGTGATCCGACTAAATTCAGATCCACAGTGCATAGATAAAACGTGGTATATTCTGTAGAAGTGGTTTGTGTTTAGATTGCGTGTTCATGTGGTGTAACCCATATGGCCATATCTGATAGCCTGATACATATTAGCGCTTCTGTTTCTGCTTGTTCATTAATGTTGTAAACGAACTAAACGTTCGGTTAACGTTTCATGAACCATTTGATAAAAAGTTCGTCTATGTTCGCTTATTTATTAAATGAACGAACATGAACAATATTTTACGTTCGTTTAGTTAAATGAACGAACATGAAAATAAGTTGCGGCCGTTCTTTTATGTTCATTTATTTATTTATATTCGTATATCATATATTTTAATTGTAAAATTTTAAAATTAGTTTATTTAAACAAAACAACACTTATAAAACAATATACTGTGCATAATTTAATAAAGTTTATGTTTGTTTGTCTATGTTCATTTATGTTCGATCGTTTATGTTCGTTTAGCGTTCGTTTAGTGTCTTAATGAACAAATATAAACGAACATGAACAAATCATTTTTTTAATAAACAAACATGAACATGAAAATTCGTCCCTTTAAACGTACGTGTTTGTTTATTTGTCCAGTTAAAATTAAATGAACGAACATGAACAAAGCTCCGTTCGTATTCGTCCGGTTCGTTTACAGCCCTATTGTTCATATTGTTCATGTACATGAACCTGTGGGGTACTGGGTAGCCTACATGTGCATTAGTGTGTTTATATTAAGTTTTGCATCTAGCGTCAGTTCTATGTATGTTCTCGTATTTTTAAAGTGCTCGACAGCCACGTTATCGCAAGCCTAAGGAACTTTTGTATCTTTTTGTTGGGGTTAACAATTTTCTGCCTATAAAAAAATGCATCATTTACATTTTACACAAATATAAGATGAATTAGCAGTTAAAAGGAATGTCATAGATTGTCTTGCAAAATGATATCTAATTGCGTATCACACATTACCACTTTCCAGTGTTTGGATGGAAGTCATGTGATCCAAAAGAGAATTGGATAGGCGGTTCATATGCTGTGAGAAAGAAGGACCATTTTGTCTATCTTTAGGATACACTACAACTGTTCTATTTGTTGCACCAAAAAGGGATAACATGGCAGGTTTGCTTTATAGTAATATCTTGGGCCACCGTTTAATTAAAAGCCAACATTTTCTTTCAGCTGTCTCATATAATCGTCTAATATGATTCATATGTGTTAAAGGGATTCATATGTGTTATCGATTTAACAAAGAAATTCAGATTGTTAAGTTGGTCTGGGCTCATTTCTTAACTGGACCAATCTTAATATGCAAGCCCAATTCAGATACTGTTCAAGACCCACAAGCTGTCTTTCTTTTATTACCAAATAGTTCCAAAATCTAATGAAAGTAGCTATGTACATAGTATACCAAGTAAAAGATAGGAAGCGTTAATGTTCATTTTATTCAGAAGTAATCACCTCAGTTATATACAATTCTATAACAAAATAAAGGAAACAAATAAACCTAAACTACTAACCTAAATCGATAATAACTATTGTCACAATAAATTTTCAAGACTCCCTAGAGTTAAATAACATCATATTACAAAACCTCGAAAAATTGAAATACTTGGGGGTCCTGGAAATTCAACATTTTCATAGTGTGGATCACATTTACTGAAGACACGTATAACGATAGATAGTTAACGAAGGAAAGCGAACCTTAGTTAGGATCACTTTGATTTAGAGGCGCAGGAATACTTTTAAGGACATCCCTCAAAGCGTAATAATGACTATCACATTTGTGGTCTGCAATTAAGTTGCTTGTTAGTAGTATTCTCTCAAAATGTTCACCTGTGTTTCTCTTCCAAAGAGTGAATTTGTTCACTTTGTTTCCATTGTGTTTTTCTTCCTTCCTTTTTAGATAATAAACGACACCTGGAATAAACAATTCCTCTTTCGGATACATATCATGTCTTTCTTCTTTAATGTCATCAGCTTTTGCTTCAGCTGGTTCAGATGTCGAAGGTATACTACTTGGAACCGCAATCGAATCTTTTCTACCAGGAACATCTGTTCGGGTAGATAAACAATTCATTATAAAAAATAATAATAATAAATAAAAATAAAAAGAAATTAGAAAGACATTAAGAAATGCAAAAACCAACACTTTTATACGTTAAAATCTACAAGCATCAAATACAGGATTTTCACTCCTGTTCTATATGGTTTGATGTTTGAACTTTGAAGTATTGTCAAGTTGTTTGCACTTATAGGGACATGTAAATGTGTGTACATAATCACATTAATAACCTCATAGAAATACAAGATTCACAGAGAACTATCGCAACCATTATAAGTTTGCAAAAACATAAAATGTCTAGACTTTTCGCACGTTTTTTACTACTAACATTTTTAAGTGCAAGAACTTGACTTCATATATTTTTTCCACACTTATAAGTGTAAACATCTTTCAACGTTGTATATAAGTGTGAACAACATAACAAAAATCTGCACATATGTCACAGTCATTTTGTTTATTGTTTCAAGTAAATAATATAGCGATCGCCTGCATGCAAGGTATAACTCACCGACAAATTTTGTCTGGCTTCCGAAGTTGGTATAATCAACTAGCTTTCTAGCTGCATCTTGTACAGATGATACAGCATGCCTTGCATTAGAGACCAAATCTACAACACTTTTCCAGTCCTCCTTCTCAAAGATGGTTTTCCTGCGAAAATCAAAAGCTACATTAAACACAAATATCATCATAATACTGGAAAACCATAAAAAATGCAGATAGGAAGTGAGAGGGGCCTGCAAGAAAGGAGTTAGTGTCCTATATGTGGATTCTCATTTTACTTGTTTGCGACAATGCCATGGCGATTTGTTATATTTAGCCATTTTTAGGAATGGAGCTTGCCTTTTCTTTCCCTAATGTATATTATTTATCTTAACGTAATGATAAAAGAACAACTTGAACTAATACGGGACAAAACAAGAATACTCAGCAGACAAATGGAAAAACAAAAACTTTGGTAAAGTAACTTTGCATCACTACTGAAGGTGATAATTTTGACCAGTTATAAATGGGTCAAAGTGTCAAACTCGGGCAATGTTTAATCCCAAATAGCTCAAAAGGAAATATCTACCTAATATGAAATATGGATTCATGTCAAACGCTGTTTACTTATAAATGGGTCAAAGTGTCAAACTTGGCAATGTTTAATCCCAAATAGCTCAAAAGGAAGTATCTATCTAATATGAACTATGGATTCATGTCGAACGTGTTGGAAGTTAATGCAGAAATTTCGTTAAAAAACTTGCATTGTTATTGTACTAATATGGTCCCCGCAATCATTTATAACATATTAACTAGTAAAAAGTATTAAACTGGGAAGATTTGTTTTCAAGACAACCCAGCATCCAACCCGCTCGACCGACCCATCTCATCTCTAATCATTACTCAATACTCATCATCAAGCAGGTTTGACCAAAAAACATCAACGGCTGTAAGCTACCTTTTTATACTTGGGCTCGGCGTCCAAACCCCTTAGCTCTCCTCATGTAGCTTTTCTCCAGAATCAGAGTCTAAAACCTAACAAAGATCTAACTACAAGAATGATGTCAGCCCTGTGGGTCTTGACTGATCCAGGCCACGTGCAGTTAGTCAAAAGTCATCAATTGCTGATTACCTAACTGGAGGTGGGAGGTCACTTTAGTCGCTACCGGGACATCAACTATACGCCATGGCAAAAATGAAATGAACTTCCCTTTGGCAATTAGATCATTCATTCATGTTTAGCACGAATTACCTTAAGTATAGATATCGAGTTACTTATGTAGAATTGTCAATTCTGATGCTAACTTAGAGCAAGTTTGGTGGTTTTCTTGATTATTGTAGATGTATGTCATCAGTAACGGAGGTTTTCTATTTTCTAAGCCAGTCCAGGTATATTAAAAATTCACTACAGATCCATTTTACTTACCAATCAGTCCGAAGAATTTCATTCCTCAATCTCATCAGAGTAGCTACACTTAGCCTCGGGATTATATCATCCTGTATGACAAGGAACACATATGAAAAACGACAAATAAGAAAATGACATTGATATGAATAAAAGTAACATTTGGCATGTCTAGATGTTATAGCAAGCCATAAACCTGTACACAAAGTATATACTAACCTGCATACAAACAGTTGTGACATAATCAGAGCAATGTTCTGCAAGGTCTCTAGAAACACAAGGTGGTGTGCCATACCCAACCGCTGTAATAATCTCAGGGCTAAAACCCAACTCCTCGCTAGTCTTCTTGCGAAGCATTATAGCAAGCATCGAAGCAATCGCACCTCCAAGTGAATGGCCCACCAGCCTTAACCTAAATCCCTGTAGACAGATTAGAATTACAACATAATAATTAGGCTTAGTGCATAAGGTAACCAACATTTGAACAAATTTCTATTTCAGGTAACCCTCTTTATATTGTGAACAGAACCATTGAATTTTCAAAAAGTTTGAAGATAAAAAACGATGGCATGTCAATAGTAAATTTGACCATGTTGGCTTCCTTTATGCATTTACCCGCATCAAACTATCTATTAAACAAAAGAAGGGATAAATCCACAACCTCATGCTTCTCAAGGTACTTCTTAACGGTTCCTATCTCATGAGTTAGAAACCAACGGGCAGCCTCGGCTGCGCCAAAATGAGTTGAATAGCCTTCAAAATTGACTTCCCCATCACTTGAAGAAACAATGTCAGTAATTAAGTCAGAAACTGTATGTGTTCCACGAATTCCAAAAATCACAAGTCTATTGCGTGTATCAACACCAATGTAATATCCTGGTCTCAGCATACTGGAGTTCTTCACAAATTTCACAATGTTGCTTTCTCGAAGCATGCTCTGTTTCGCTAAACCAGCAGCACTATCTCTGTACGCCCCCTTTGCTAGTTCTACATGGTATATAAGATCCTGGACCTATAAAAAGATGACACCCGATTATATAATGATGGCATTGATTTTTGTGAACTGTAAGGTTAATAGTAGTTACTAATTACCAATGTGTCGGAAGAAATCTTTACTCCCTTAACATTCTCAAATGGATTTGTGGTTGCTTGTTTGAGGTAAATAAGGTATAAACCTATTGTAAGATCGCTCAAGCTCCATTCTTGGACTCCAAGTTTACTTTTTTGAATGCTTGCAAGGATTTCTGTAAGTGATCGACTACTGGGCGGAATTTTGTCATTTGAATTTCCTGTGAAATAGAATAAAAAATCAACAACTACAACTACTGGGATTTTCACAAATGAATTATGTAACGTAGATGGTTGTACAATGGATTGCGAACAAACCAGGCCATTTCCACAATTGCAGTGCTGGTTCAAGCGCTTTTGTGATCCATGCAAGTTCTGGCTTCCACTTGTTACTTGATGGATCTTCGTCATCAGAACTGTATTTGCTAATGCCAGAATTTGGCTCTGTTTGGGTACCCTGTTGAGATATTCCAGGTGATACAGATGCATCCTTTGCATCTTTCACTTTCGGCTCTTCTACCTTTTCTACTTTTGACCATTGTGATTGATAGCGGCTGATTGTGTTGTATACACTCCATTGATATGATTCCCTCTTTCTTATCAACTTGAAACTAAAATCTGCAGCACCAAAATGGAGATGAATATAAAACGAAATAGACAGTGTTACATGCTGCAGAAAACAAGTCGTTCATTTTCGTCGTTCAAGTACAACAAATTTGGTTCGGGTAAATAATGGAATTTAAAAAATCAACCCAATTCTAGAAAGCAAGAACGCAGTTCTTTATGAAGAAAAAACTTCTGAACTCGCACGTTTGTTTCTAAACTTATGTTCCTTGTATTGTTTGCTAAATCATCATCCGTGATTCAAAATCATGAAATGCTTACATTCTACAAAGATTTGGACTGTGTAAAGACACTCCGTTGTAATTTTTTAGAAGTTTAATAATTAAGTCATACTCCATAGTTTTTTATGAAAGCGATAGCTAATACCATTATTATAAAGTGATCATACATATGTTTTTTTAGCACTGAAATTGCTTGTATATGTGATGTAGAAGGAGCTGTCTTAGTCCCCCTCAACTAAAATAAGTTATCTTAATTATAGTTTTATCCAACACACAAAATGAGACAATGACTTGTTAGCATCTAAGCCATATCCGTATCTCATAGTTTATATTCTTCCATTAAAAATACTTCTAATTGATAACTGATACATCACTATATATTTTAATAGACCTTTCTCGTAATCATTAATTTGCAGAAGATCTCCAATAACAATTTTACAGTCAAACTTTTCCTAACAAAATCTTCTCCATTTACATCAACTCATGATGACACTTCTTTTTTAATAAACAGCTAATTATTTGTACTCGATTAACCATTATAGTGACAATCAATTTCATTTTTCTAAAATATGCACCACACCTCATCACTACGAATACAATATTATCAAATTAATTCAGTAATTTGCCTTCCTAAAAAGAATCAAACTTTTCTAATCGAATAAACAAAGACAGAGTGCATTAAACATTATCAACCATAAAAACTATACATACAAATTTCATATATTACATTTAATCAACATTTAACCGACAGTAAAAATTACTCATATACTGAACGTAATGACTATGAATCAAAATCATCAACTAATTATGAACATTAACCTGATTACTACGAAAAGGTCTCATACGAATATAAAATAGGATACAAATGAAAGCTTATTCAAGCGTAAAAACTAATTCTAAAACATACCTAATGAATCATCAACAGATCAACTAAGTATAACTGAAACAGAATACATCCCCACCTCATCATAATCACGAACCTAATTATAAGAGAACTGACTCGTAGAGAGATATAAGATGCTATACGGTTTAACGCTTAATCAACCGTAAAAGCAAATTATAAAACGGTACCTAATGACTGTAAAGCAAATTCATCAACTAACTATAACTGAAACAGAATAATTCTTCACCTAATCAAAATCACTAACCTAAGCATAACGGAAACAGAATATACTTGCATCGAATGACTATAAATCAAACTCATCAACTAATCATAACTGAAATAATTAGACCGTAAAAAAACCGATACGGTATCAATTAAAGCTTGATCAACTCAAAAAACGCCTACATTTCATTATGAAATTAAGCAGACCGTAATAAAAACAAGTTATTTTCAACAAATTTACATATACTAATTAATATTTAACCGACACAAAAAAGTTATTATAAACCGACTATAAAATACCATAGAAACGAAAGCTCAATCTACCTTAAAAACTAATTATAAAGTATAAACCGAACCTAATGACTAAAAATCAAACTGGTTAACTAACTATAACAAAACCAATACAAATTAATGCCTAACCGACTCAAAAAACGCATACAGCTCATTGTGAAAAATCATCAGACCGTAATAAAAACAAGCTATTTTCAACACATTTACATATAACTAACATTTAACCTACCGTAAAAAAATACTTAATATACCACACTTAACGACTAAATCAAAATCCTCAACTAATCATAACCGAAATAATCAGACCGTAAAAAAACCGATACGATATCGATTAAAGCCTAACCGACTAAAAAAACGCATACATTTCAACAAATTTACATATAACTAACAAAGTAACAATTAACCGTAACTTTGAATCAAAATAATCAAGTAACTATAACTGAAACTAAAAAATTCGCACCTAATAAACTCATATTAACCTGATATACAATACGAATACAGATTAAAGCATAACAGAATTAAAAGATAAAAAATAAAAAATAATAATAAAAAAATGATTAGCGGCCATTTGATAAAAAATAAAAAAGAGGAAAATGAGATGAAAATATGTACCTAAAGTGTGGTATAAGCGTTTTATATAAATATTAGCGGCCATTTGATAATGAGTATAGAAAGCAAGCAGGTTCTAGTTTTCTTTAGTTTTGTGGAGGTGGTGTGATTTTGGCATTTTGTTAAATTGTCTGAGAAAAAAGAAACCGACTGATGTAAAGCGGTTTATTTATGTGATGGGCTTCCTTTGGTTATTGTAGTTGGGTTGGGCTTATTATTTTATGTAATCTTGAGAAATTAAAAGTTTTAAGCCCAAAAAAATAAGCTAAGACACCCCCAAGGCCCCAAATACCCTTAAATGTGATCATAGTATTATCATGATTCATGAATCTAGGGGCGTTTATAGGTTCGGTTATCGGGTTGCTCGATTTATTTGGTTTGTTTAGTTTGGTTAAATTTTTTCTGAGTTGAATCAAACACCGAACCGAACTGAATTTAAATTTGATTAAACCAACTCCATATCTAAACCGAGAACCGAATATTAACTTCAGTTCGTTTGGTTTTGGCAAATTTGGTTCGGTTACAAATTTGGTTTGGTTTTTTCAGCTCAGTTCGGTTCAGTTTCGGTTTACGGTTTTTGTGGGTGAAACGGTGAAACCCGAATTTTACACATGAATCTGAGTTTACAAGCATTTTATCAAATACAAAATCATATGTAACATTTCAATGATGATTAATAATTTAGTGGTAAGTATGTAATACAGGTTACTCGGTATTTTGCACTACATTTGACTAGTTTGGTACTTTGATCTACTTCCCTTATGGTCAAGTTAGGGTTCTTGGTTAAGTTTATAAATTGGGCTTATGCTTATATTATATAAGTGGTTTATGGCTTATATATCATAAGCTAATAAGCCTTGTTAAGTGTTTGGATTAACATATATTTGATAAATTGATAAGCTTAAGTATTTGGTTTTGATTAGGTTTGTACATGACTAAACAAGATATGGATTGAAAAATATGAATGTTAGTTTAGGTATAACTAAGGGTAAAATTATAATTTATACTCTCTCCGTCCCAAAATTATTGTCCCCTTTTGATTTTTTCAGTCTTTCTTTCTCAACTTTGACTATAAATAGTTTTGTTTGTGTTATACAATTTTTGATAAAAAAATTATACAAATGAAAATACATTTAAAACTCAATCCGTTCATATATTTTGTATCAAGTATTATGTAATATAAACAAAAATACTTAAGGTCAAAGTTGAAAAGTAAAGACCGAAAAAGTCAAAAGGGAACAATAATTTTGGAACGGATGGAGTAATGAAACATATTATTATATAAACCAAACCAGATTTAAAAAAGTCACACTTTTGGGCTTTTTTCAAAAACCCCTTATATAAGCTCATAAACTACCTCATATAAGCTTAACCAAACACTTAGTGACTTATTTGACACATATAAACTAAGAAGCTCATATAAGCTTAGTCAAACACCCCCTTATTTTACATTTAATTGAGGTTGAAGACAACTTAATTAGCCTTGTTGGAAGAAGGTGCATAGCTGTTTGAGCAATTGTAGAGATTAAAACTTTATAGAACTAATGATGCATAAGATGTTCTCCAAATGCTTGTGACGTGTGTGATGTCAATAAGCAAGATACTCAAAATTAAATTGAGTCGAGATCCAGTATTTCAAGTAAAAGATAAACTGAGTCGAAAGTGTCATCGAATGACTCTTTACATTACTTGATCACATTGGTTATCACATGTCCCCAATACATGTCGGCGACTATACAAGATAATATGAAAAACATGTTAAACAAATATACACAATGTGTTTTTTACAGACCCATGGGAGGCCTAAATTCAAAAGTAATACATAGAAGACAAGCCAAATTACATTATGAAATGACAAGAAATAACGATAACAAAAACCTGTCTTGACCCATTACCAGCATACAAAAGTGAGGACAAGAATCCTTTTAATATAGTATCAGCAAAAACTTGAAAATATTACAGGACTAATCAAGTTAAGACTTTGCCTTCGATTGCAATATCTGAACAAGTAACCAAAGTATATCCATCCTATGAACATTTCTGTTATTTTGTCCCTGCATACAGAATCAATGGCTTAAAATCAACACAAGACGTAAACATTGATGGCAATTCTACTCACTCAGTACACTAAGTAATGTATTGATTCAGGTTATATTTCATCTCTAATAAGACAAACCACTAAAATCAGAAAAGGTAAGTCAAACCGGTTGATGAGTTAAAAATCAGGTTGAAAGTTGCCTAAATTTGTTTTACCTCATCTAACTTCCTAAAACATTAGTCATTAAAGAATGGATTTGTGTCTAGCAACAATAATATTACTTTTTTTTTGTAAGCAAAGAGTGTTTCAAGTCAACCCAACCTGACCCAATGACCCATATACACTCATACCCAGTCATTTTGCACATGAAACAATACCTCTACAACAAAACACATCCACATTTTATCCCCGTCAGGTTCTGCAACCCCTTTCAGAATGGTGAGTCCCAAGCTCCGAATGGCATCCGCTATCTCAAGAAAATGGACACCTTCCTCACACATCATCTGCATCACATAAATTTATCTGTTTTAGTACTCTGAAATTATAAATTGAATGTTCAGAATTTGCATTTTGGAACACCGGCTATACCTCTACCAGCATTTGGCCATTTGTACCAATGTTTTCTACAGTCACAGGACAAACTTTCATGTCATTTCCGACCTCCATTGCCCAACTTGAACCCTGCTCGTGACTTGAGGTTCCTCGTATGCCTGTTTCCTTGCTAAGCAACTGTGAAATGGGTAAACGTATGAGGTTTAAACCTGTTCAGGATACCCCGGGAGGGTGAAATTTTGACTCAGCTGTACGAGGCCTAAACAGGGTGTCCCCGAGACCGTTTTTGACCCTTTCCCTGGCCATCCCCAAGATGTTTACCTAGTGAGGTTTGAACGTGAGACCTCTTTTGAGGAAATCAGGATGCGAGACCACTAGGCCACCTTGAGGGTGGTTAAGTAATCGTGATATGCATCTCTTAAATAAATAACCTCATAACCATCCTTATAACTGATTTGCCTATTAATATGAATACATATATAGTTTTACAATAATAATTCAATTTTCTTGAGAACAGTTTAGTAATACCACTTTCGAACCCTTAAACCCATTTGACACATTTCTTTTCGTGAATAATGTTTAAATTGTTTAACTCACTTAACCCAGCAGAGATAATAAAACATCACTAGAATCATCTTATTAATAAGCGAAAATGGGTCGAAATTGCCACCTTTAATTTTAATGCATACTATAAAGGGTATTTTTGGGAACGTAATAGCACCAGAATTTTCTCTCGTCCTGTTTTAATTTTATACATCTTACTCATTATAAGATAAGTTTGTGTCCCGTTTGGGTCATTTACCAAAACCCTCAAAAGCAACTTCCAAAAGTTATATTTTCATATCAACTTGTTAGATTTATGTATAAAACTGTTATACTGATATACAATCTTGATGACTTTTTTAATGTCAAAATTTGTAGATTACAGGTTACAAAATGACTCAAATGGGGACATACCTTACCAACTTTTAACGACTCGTATGTACAAATGAAAAAATACATTGTTATCTTATGCAAATGACTATTATAAAAAAGGCTATGACTATTTGCATCCGAACCGAAAGTAATTTCATTTAAAAGACAAAATGCAAAACCATACCTTTGATTCTGCATATTTATCAATTTTATCAGCATGCTTAGTAACAGACTGCATGAAGAGCATGTGCTTGATTGTTCGTTCAAGAAGTGAATCAATGCTACACTGTACCATAAATGCCCATTTCAGTAAACATAGAAAGTCCAAAAAAAAAATCATATATGCAAAAGAAGTAACCTTCGATCCATTAGGCACTAGCTCACGGAGTTCCTTAATTCGATCTTGAATAAGTTGTCGATCACGGGGCCGAGGCCTGCTACTTTCACCAGGTTTAGCCCGTTTCTTGGTCACATTAGCAGGTGATTCTTGTGACATCACTCGTTGGTCACTACATCTACTATGACTAGCTGACGAGAACCCTAATGAACTTTCAAACGAGTAACAACCTGAAGTACTAGTCTGCATATCATTAAAATGAGTCTCAACCCATTTCACTGAGTTACTAAATTCACTGTCACTTTGGCTAACATTCGCTACAACTGCTTCTAGAAGATGTTCTGATCCTGGATTTGGTGTCAGAAGATTGCTACTACTTGTTCCCGGCATCTCCTCTAATTTCTGATAACTATGGTTATCGTTTTGGGTATAAAATGCAGGTCCCAGTGCTTCATACAACTCGTATCCAGCAGGAAACTTAAAAGAAGTTTTTAAGGTATTCATGGAGTCGGTTTCACTTTGGACATTCGAAGAACCAGGCATACATAAATCAACATTTCGATCAAGATCTGATATTGTGTTGGCACCATAATTTAGCGATGTAATGGTATCGTTATATGAACTAGTATTGCTAGGTGTACATCCCATTAAAGAATTTTGCAGATCAAGAATAATATCTCGGATGTGATTCACCATCTTAAGATCCTCGGGTATCTGCTCAATTCAAACGGAATATTTTTTAAGTTTCTAGCTTTATGGTCATGCGATCCATTTATACGATCTTTATTTTGTAAGTCTTGTCTTTAATTTTGTATATTGATGAATATAAATAAGGAAAAAGAAATCATCTTACATGATTTGACGAACCAAGTTGTACAACTCCATGAGGAACAACACCAACAACAGCAATCGTCTGCATAAAAAAAGAAACATCTTTACTTTATGAATTAAAAACCTGATCCTGATATTCTAACTATCTACAAGTTTCTAGTTAACTTTTATACTAAAGAGACAACATACTGTGATCCCAGTGGCAAACTGGATTTTCAATTCATCGTAATCCTGAAAAAAAAAATTACGAATTTCAATTTATATCATACCTTTACAATGTATAGAGTACTAGGAAGAATGGTAACAAATATTTTGTACACAAAAATATTGGTACTAGAATTATTCCTTACCTCAAAGGACAAGTCAGGATTATTAACATATTGATCTCCGAAAATCCACATGTGTTTATCTGTGATTGCAACCTGACCAACGATTCTACCAGCGAAAGGATTTATTAGAATAATGAGCAAGCATAATTAATAGAGGTGGCAAGATGGGTGGGTCAGGTGTTTATAGGTAACTGGTCCGGCGTGTTTAAAAGGAGGTTGGTTCTAGTTGGGTTGAGCCGCAAACACTTTTAGAACTTGTTTGACCAGTTACCCTGAACCATTTTTTACTTGACCCGTTGATAAAACAAAAGCCAAATCAACCCATTCAAGTGCGAAAACAATGGTAAAGTGTATTAACATACCCTTCCCCGAGAGAATATCTACGAGAACACNTGCACTTTTTTGCACAGGTCAAAATGGGCTGGTTCTAGTTGGGTTGAGCCGCAAACACTTTTAGAACTTGTTTCACCAGTTACCCTGAACCATTTTTTACTTGACCCGTTGATAAAACAAAAGCCAAATCAACCGATTCACGTGAGAAAACAATGGTAAAGTGTATTAACATACCCTTCCCCGAGAGAATATCTACGAGAACACATCTTTGCAACAGCGAGGTCAAGAATGTCTTGTGCGTACTGCTGATCAGGTAAATTGTCCATCCCCTTATTGAATGGTTTGCTCCCTGAAGGATCATTTTGGTCATAATAAGCATCTTCGCAAGTCAACATCCTACAAGAAGTCCATATCATGGGCAATAGTAAACAACCTAAGGTGTATTATTTTCAAACACAAATCGGCATGTATGCATATGCATAATTCTTGAAGTTTCTGACTTTGATCTCCAGATGATAAAAAAAAACTTACAAATCTACAATCAAGAAACTTAATACTATTAACCCCATGTAAAAAATACACAACACAACCATTAGCTATGATCCTAACACCACCACTAATTAAAACCTCAATTTCAACATATCTGTAATCAAGAGACAGAAAATTGCAAATTCAGACCAAAATATCAACATAAATTTTTTTAGTATAAGATCCACGGGTTTTAAGTTGTCTACAACCAAGAAGCTAAATACTACCGATCCCACATCAGAATAACAAAAGAAATTTAAGGGTGTTTGGTAGTGCGTTTTGAAGGTAATTATGTAATATGTACTAATCAAAACCGTACAATTATCTATTACAAACAGGTTGCGCGAGACTGTGTCCAGATGTGATACTTTGAAGTTGTGATAATCAAATCATCCACTGTTTAAATTTCAGGGAGATTGTAACTATTTAAGTCTTATTACAACTACTCCTAAACTGTAACTTAACCCTTTGATAATCAGATCATCGGGAATCATTTGCACTCTATCTAAACAATAGAAACAGACTATCTACGACCTGAATATCCACTTACTAATGAGCTGGTTACGATATATCTACAATCCATTACCAAAACACCAAACAAACATATGCCATAGATAAACAACACAACCAAAAAAGCATATAAAAACTGAAGTCTTTCAAATGATCTTACATTCGAGCATGAGGATCCGGTTTCCAAAAAACAGCATAATTCCAATCGGTGTTAAGACAAAGAGTCTTGAGTGCTTGATGCAATGCACTACCCTCCATCTTCTTTCGAAAAAATTACCAAACACTTTCTACTATAAAGCTAATGAATTAGGACCCTCAAACCGTCAAATTTAAATAAATCTAAAAACTTTTTGCTTTATCCTGTCTTCAAACTCTAGCTCCCTCTGTATGAACCTCTCCCGGCTTGTTTTCGCCGTAGCCCGGCTCTTCGTTTTATCGGTGGGTCGACTGTCAAATTCAGAAAACTATCTAATCCCATTATCTTTCCCCCAAATTTTCTTCAACACCCAAAAACCAAAACTTACTAATTTTACTTAAAAATCTCACCAACCCAATAACAAATTTATAAACTTCACTCCAAAAGATAACTTTTTACACAATTTAAGAAAACACCCATTAAAAATGTAGCAAATTTATATTATAAAACCCTAACCCTAACACTTAAAAAACTTAAAATTTTATAAAAATTTCAACAACCCAACAAAGAAAAATTTCAAAATTTCAAAATTACACAGTTTAAGAAAATACCCATTAGAAATCTTGGATTTTTAATGCTAATCAGTAAAAAAAAAATCCCTTTTTTTGGATCTTGTGATCAAGAATTTGAAATAATTTAACTAATATCAAACGACATCGATGAAATAAGTATAAAAATCAAATCTTTTGACAATTCCAATCATAAATTTTATAAAATTTGTTAAAAAAAATGCAAAAAGATTTGATCTTTGTGTTGAGTTTCAAATAGTAGTTTTATAAACAAAAAAGCGGCTATTATTTTTATCAATTAAATTTTATAAAAACCAACCTACAAGTTTTAAAATTTTGATATTTGGCACAAGAAATGAAACTGTATTTGCACATTGACCCATTTGTTATATAAACTTTTTTAGGTACAAAATTTCTTTTTCATGTATGGTTATCATTTTTGTGAAGTTATGAGTGGCTTTTTATAGATGGTTTTTTATGGCAAACAATATGATTTGTTTAGTTTGAATAATGTTTCTTGTTTCCCTATCATCTTTTTTACTCACCATTTCATGAAACTCACTGTTTATCAATGATTTGGATAGCTAAAAGTTGTGACAACAATAAAGGAACTTGATTGGTGTTATGCGGGTTACATGTTGTGTTTCAGTTGTTGCCGGGTCATTTCTGCATTGTTGTGAAAAAGTTGTCTTTTTTACAATGTTATAGCATATACGCGATTTTTAGTCTAAGGAGTGTATATGTGTATGCTTTTTAACCTTTTTACCGCCTAAATATGTGCCTAACAGAAAAACGATTAGTATAACCAAGTCATAAGTCTAACTACATTTATGTACAATACAATGTGTTGAAGCATGGTTTGTGCAATTTCCTTCACCTCATCGTAGTCATTGATTTTGTCGCGCGTCAGGTTTTTCTTGTCAGACTTATGTATTAGGCATGCCAATCACTGCTCGTGTCGATATTCCTCATGACAAACATACTCATGCCAACCATCGTTTAATGTCTCGATTCAAATGGTGCAAGCTCTATTAGTTTAAATTTCGAATGACAAGTTGCTATGATGAATTATTATGCATTTGACATTTTTTTTTTCTTAATCCATGGTTCTTTCCGATAACTATTAACAATTACTTAAGGGTGCTCACGGTCCAATTAGGCAAGATTTGGCAAGTTTTTTCGGGTTTTTGGTCGGTCCGGACCGGACCGGACCGACCGGACCGAGGACCGAATTAGCCAAAAAGCTTAGACCGAGGACCGGACCGAATGTGGTCGGTCCGGTTCGGTCCGGTCCGGTCCGGTCCGGTCGGTTTTGTCGGTCGGTCCGGTCCATCCGGTCCGTTTGCTCAGCCCTACAATTACTTATCCAATATATTTATATGTAATAACTTAACTATTAATTTTAACGCAACATAGAAACCGGGTCATAACCAAAACTATAATGAAAGTAAGTGTTAACAAGATATCATCGTCGAGCTAATTCGAGCCATGAACCACATAAAAAGCTTAAAAGCTCTAATCCAACGTTCTTACTTGAGTTTCTAGCATTATTGTTCAAAATACTTGATTTTACCTTCTTTAATCATGATACAACTAAATTTCCTAAAATTTTAATATCATTGCTAGGATTGAATATGAAATGATACATGTCGGATTCTCAATTAGAATGACCAAACTTGTCTAAGAATATGCTAGAACGTCAACTTCTTAGTTTGGCCTTTGGATTAGAAAAGTGTTTAGTGTTCCTATTTTGTTAACATAATTATATTTTATGTTATCATTTAAATGGAGTTGGAATGACCCAAAATTTGAAATGTTTTCCATTCTCCCTCCACTAAAGAAATAGTAAAAAGAAAGTAATTCCATTAATTTAATTGATCAAGTTTATAAAAATAGCATTTAACGTTTGGCTATAACATATTATTCTTTATGGGCATTAAACTTTATATTTTAACCCTCTTCAACTTTACTAAACTTTAATAAATGTTTTATCCAACTTTATATTTTTACTTATTTAATCATTTAATGTTACTAAAACGCATTACGTTTTATTTCTTAATACCTCTTTAAGTTTAATTACACAATAATTTAATAATTAAACATATTAACCTTTATATTTTTACTTTTTTACATTTTTTTTTCTTTTTTTGTTATTGTTAACAATATTGGAAAAAAAACATAATGTCTTTAAAATTCTATTATGTAGATACAAAATAAAATTTTCACCCGCTGCAATGCCTGGGCTAAAACATCTTGTTATACGTGATACATAACATTGTTACTGTTCTCTGAACAGTGGCAATTTTGTCTTTTTCCAAACAAATTAAGGTTAAATCTACGTATGGGATAACATAAAAACATTTACCATCTAGCACAATGGCGTTTGTGATTTGCTTAAGGCTTTACTAAAAAACACCCCCTCCCCCTCTCTTTCTCTCCGTCATTTTTTTCCTTTTGTTTTTTGAATTTAAGTTTACTAAATTTCTGAACTCTAAAGTTTGAAGAATTACATATCAAATAATTCCAACACTTTAAGCTTTGAAGCTAAAGAGATTAACAAATAATCTTAAGTTTTAGTGTTTTTTAAAGGATTTAAATGATCCTGATCATTCCGTATCACCTACTAAAAATATTAGAATTAAGCTTTTGTGTTTGCTTTGTCGTTACAGCTTATTTCGGTCTTGGTTGAAGAAAAAAAATATGCTTCATAAAATTTGTACGAAATTAAGATTTTTTCTCATCATAAGAGATTTATGCCTTATCCGCAGCGAGACGCAGGAATAAAATCATTTTTATTGATATTTTATTCTCTTTTATGTTAATTTCCTTATGCAGTATAAGTTTTCAGCATGGACGGCAATTTTTAATTATAACCTAAATACTAGTCAATTTCAATTATATCTTGTGTCTAATGGTTCAAAATTTATTCTAAATAACTAATCAATAATAATAGGAGTCAAGGGTCGCACCTTGTTTGCATGCTTACAAGTGTTCAATTGTTTTATAGAAAAAAAAAAAATAGTAGTTACTTAATAATATAGTTTATGTGATCATATTAAATATTTACAACTACAAAGAACAAAAATAAATTCATTTAGTTACATAATCTACAAGACCATATCAGAGACCAAAGTTACCTTGGGAAATAAAAGGAGTTCATTCGCATGTTTTTGTTTTCTTCTGTCTACAAATAAATAGAGGAAAAGGATGACATCATATGAAACTAGGGGTGATCACGGTCCAAAAACTGGACCGGATAGGCCAAGACCGGACCGGACGGAAGACCGAGTTAGGGAAAAACCATAGATCGAGACCGGACCGAATGTGGTCGGTCCGGTCTCGGTCTGGTTCGGTCCGGTCCAATTAGGCAAGATTTTGGCAAGTTTTTTTCGGTTATTTGGTCGGTCCGAGGACCGACCGGACCGAAGACCAAATTAATGAAAAATCCCAGACCGAGACCGGACCGTTGGTCCTTCGGTCGATCCAGTTTTCGGTCGGTTTGTCGGTCGGTCTGGTCCAAACAGTCGGAATGCTCATCCTTATATGAAACTATAATTAAAATCTTTTGAGTGAAAATAAATTCTAGAAAATAAAAAGTCAATTATTTTTATATTTACCAAAATAATTAAGGATTGGATGGCATGGTTAGTGATGCTAATGATGATCATCATTTTATGTTTTATACTAAGAAAAGATTGTGGTTAAGATATAATTGCAATCACAAAGTACAATGATGCTATGCTTTTTACTTTTTTATGTGATTTCAAGTACTTTGGTCAAAAAATTGTTGATTTTTTTAGAACTTAGGCCACGTTGATTCTTCAATGCATTTTCTTGCTTAGTTACATATTATTATTGATGGCTTTATTTTTATTTTTACCAAATCATCAGATTTTTCATTTTTTAAACATAACTTGTGTAATAAATACGATCACTTGGATAAGCATATGTTTTTTTTTTTTTTTTTTTGATCATATTTGTGTGAACAAAGGTTAATGGACTTCGCTATTGAGATCAAACCAAAGACCTATGAAAGAAATACCTCCCGGAAGCCAAATACACACGTTGAACAATGGTTAATAGACTTTCATAACCAATTAAACAGCTTAATCTTCTTATATTTTAGACATAGTTGGAATTTCTAAAACTATTGTAGGTTGAAATTTTTAAGACTACTGTGGTGGGCAAATTTTTGTTTCCCACGGATTAAGCACAGTCTTTCATTCATAGGCAAAACTTTTGTGGGTTGTTTATGTGTATTTTCGCGATAGTCTATGCAATTCCATAAAAAAATTCTCATGAACTTCTTGCAAATACCCACATAAATTGTCACAGGTAAAATTCCCATGGAGTGAAAAAAATCATGGGTCGGTAAGGATTAGCCTAGAAGAATATATCTATGTTCATCAATTGATGGATAATCCGTAGGTATTCACGGTTTTTAGCCACGTATCTAGTTTGTGGGTAACCGGCAGATTTCTTGTAATAGCCGTTGAAAATTAAACATATATGTTTTTATTAAAAAGCGTAACACATTTGTCTAAAAACTCGTAAGAGCTCACGTAACCCTCCAGCCCGAACGAATGCATAACTTTTTTAAGAGCTCATATCTAATACTAATACTATTTAGACTAAGTGCTTGATAATTGATAAATGTTGTGATCCCAAATAAAGCATTACATTGTTATACTTCATAGTACTCCATCTTCTTTATGATGTCTGCTTTAATAATTTCAAAGTAAAATATTGATTTGTGTATGGTTAGGGAACCCAAATCATAAAAAGTAGATTTGTAGAATAGCTTTTAAGTAACATGTAATCTTAGGAGGGTGACTATTTGGTCTTCAAGATTATGAGTGGTGTTTGATTTCTTCTTTCTCCTTGTCAAGTAAGTCAATATGGATGGCTTCAAAAGTATCCCACAAATCATATACTCACTACTACTGCATTTTTAGTCTAATATGTTTATGGATTGAGATCCCTATCCTATGTTTCTCTACTACTCTAGTGGCCATTACTACCAAAACTACTCTTCTTTTCCACATTAATTGTTGAAAAAGAAAGACATTACCGAAAGGGTTTGCGCGACATATAAATTCAAGGTGCTTTTCATTTTTATAAAACAAAGAGATTTTGATTGTTTGAATGCTACCAATTTCTCATGTAGGACACCCTTGCCTTTAATTGAAAGGAAGACATTTTGGAGTGTGAAGTAGTGTGAACTTAGATCATCTTTTGTTTATGATCTAGTAGATTAAATGTCTTGATTAGTTGATTAGTAAGGCATATATTATTGTTCGTTTGAAACTTACCTAAACAAATAAGTACAAAAGTCAACAAGATCTTGTTTTCCAATAAGCTTTACTAAATCCCCATAATATTCTTTTCTAAGTATATGAAAGCATTCTCCAATGACAAAATAGACAAAACATGCATTGAAACAGAACTTTTTACTCATTCAACCTTTATTTATACAAAGTTTAAAAAATGTTTGACATCACTAGGATAAAATATTTCTACGTGGTTAGTAGCTGTTGTATCCATATCATAGCAAATGGACAAAAACAACAATTTGTCGAATTGATAGTTATTTTTCGAAATCGATAGTTAATTTTCTCAAAGAACCAAGAAAACACAAATACTAGTAATTAATCCACTAGACGGTACCTAAGTAAGATACTTATAATATAAATCTTTTAAATAGTCACAAAGGATCACAGGTGTTAAGACAAAATCCAAGTATTATCAGCATCCAATGACATAATATTCGTATTGTATATGGTACCTGACATAATCCAATGTTCACTTAGCTATTTGTTTATTAATGTGTGCTTCATAAAAAATGAACTGGTTGGTGAATGTAAACCTGCACAAGAGCATGCTGATGGCGGATTTTTGATTTATTGAGCAGGCATGCATGATAAGTTGACAACAATATTTTCATTTTATAGAAGTTCTGAACTGCATATATGTTATTCCATGAATGTAAGAACAGACTAGAAAACTCTTTAAATATACTTTAATGAACCAAAGGACGGGTTAGGCCAACGCAATTGTTCCTGCAGTTACACGGTCACACATATTCAGCTACAAAATGTTAAATTGTTGTACAACATCCAAACGGACTGAGTAAGCCTGGGACTGGACTCATGAAGTTGCCTTGTTTCTAATTAAGCCATATGGGTCGCACGGATATTGCTACAAAAATGTTGAATTTTCTATCATGGCGTGTAAAGTGTCCTCTTAATAACCACATAAAGACAGTAGAACCAACCATCCAGGTCTAAGTGAACTAGGGCTTGACTCACTAGGGTGCCATATTTCCAAGTAGATGTGGCATTTTGACCCATTTAATTGTATTTCTAATTTAGTCATAAGAAAACGGATAAAGTGTATCAACTAGGTTGAAACTTGAAAGCTAGTCTCCTACATCTCAAGTATCGCCTTTTCAATGATTTAGTTTACTAGTATACTATGTTCGTGAATTTTTATTCAGAATTGCCACACCTGTCTCTAGGACATATGGGTTGACACAAATTTTGCTACGTAAGTGTTGAATTATCTTCCTTTCCTCCTAATAAGAAGTCTGACATTTGGCAAAAAAAAAAAAATATATATATATTTATCTCTTTTGGTAGGATTTTGCCAAGTGGCATCCTTTTATTATATGAAAAATAGGTGGGAAATTCAGCAGCAGTCGTATTGTTATCAAATATCAAGCAACTAAGAGGATCAAACTTACCTTTTGTGTAAAGCAAAGAGCAAATGTGAAATCAACAAGAGCTATATAACAAGCAGAATTCTTTAAGGAATCAGCTACAACATTCCGATTGTATACATGGAGTTAGATCATTTAAGACTATCCTCATTAGGACTTGGGAGTAAAAAATGAATACCCGTGACAGCAAAATTTCCTACATTACATCGTGTAAATTGTAAAATATGAATGTAAATACAAGGTAAACTAGTCTCAAATGTTTAATGTTGTTAGAACAGTCAATTAACAGTGATGTTTCCAAGCCAAAAGAAGAGTTGCAACTGAGCTAAAGCAATGAAGAGCAAAAGGTAATGATGCCTGCTAGAATCGCAACTTCTAACCTCAGATAAAAGAACTCTCTTCAGTGTCTTCACCATAAAGATTCTCATACATAAAAAGTCCAAGGTATCAATAAGTAGTATGAGCACGACTTTTTGGTTTTTCCAAAAACAGCCAAACATAATTCTGAGAAAACATAATCCGTGTATGCCATAATATAAAGTAAATGTGCCTCTGCACTACCCAATGAAAAGAAATGACATAGTTAGAAACAAGACCTGTAAAAACCAGTCAACTAACCTCTTCATGAAAAGCCACTGGCCCACTTAACAGCTTCCGTGTTAAACCTGCAACTGCAAATCTCAAGTTCATTGAGGGGTGAGTTCCTACTGAAATAGCAATGACAATATTAGTATTAGCTACAAGTAGCAATTCCGATCCATNTTTTATTTTTATTTTTATTATTTATTTTAATTCTTTTTGTCAAAGTGTTCAAAAATCGGCCAATATGTAGTTTTATTTATAGGACCTCCTAAATCTTATATCTACAAACCTATGGATGAATGAACTAATGGTTATTAAACAGTGTGTGGCTCCACTATGCTGTAATGAAGGATCTCATGAAATGGGTCATAATCGTCTAATAAGTGGTTTCCTGACCTATGGACAAATGGTTTGACTGCTTGAAGTCATGATGAAAGTCAACCATTTCTGGAATTGGAAATGCAGTGCCAGTATGGAAAATAGCCATTGTCTTAGAATACTGTAAAAACCAACAAACTCCTTATGAAAAGCCAGTTTACAGCTTCGGGATTAAGCTTGCAAATCACAAGTCAGTTAAGAGGCGCGAGTTTGTAACTTCCTACCAAAAATAGCAATGGCAATATCGTATTAGTTTGAGCTGGCGATTTAGGTCCAACTACTAATGAATGGTTTACTTTGAGTTGTTTTAGCCCAAATGCGTTGAATGTCCACAAGAAATTACTTTTAAGCTGTAAAACTTTCAAAATATATATTTTTTTACATAGATTCTATTAAAACAAAATAACTTTTGTAATCATATTGGCACGCTGCCTACAAAAGAAAATTAAAAATGGGAAAAATCGATGTGTTTCTAGGTCAACCAAACCCGCTCACTACCAACACCAAGTAGCATACATTTTGATTGATTACCCAAACAGCCCCGCCCAACCCATTTCCCCAGCTCTAGTATTACCTGACACATGACTATCAAATTCCTTTTAGTTTTAATTTTCATAATGTTGAATGGATTGCGAAACCACAATGATCACCTTTCAGCAGGCACTATGAAACTTTTTGGTGGTTAAAAGTAAGATTTCGCAGATGGGGAGGGATAGTGGGACCTATCAATTTAATAATATTAATTTTTTAAATAGGACCCACAATTTTTGTTAGTTGGTCTAGATCCACAAGCCAAAATTTATGAGACTCTCCCCGTTAAGTGACTTAAATAGAAGTGGGTCCCATATGGGACCCATACTTCTCTTAGCTAACAAATAAAAAGAAACACAACCTACACCATAAAGGAAGATAATTCTTAACATTATTTCAGACATTTTGTGTGCCAAGAATGTAAATTAGTTTGTATACACACACAGGAATAATCCGTACTTCCCTTGAAGACCCAATGAGAATCCTGCAAGAACAACATAGGTACTGAAAGCCATTGATGGGATATACAAACCTGGACCCTTAATATCATAAATAGGGGGCTTATATGATAGGTTACAGTCACATAATGGTTCAATGGAAGTAGTATTGTAGATCAGAAAAGTCCATGCTAATATGCAATTAGAGATAACTGTAACATCACCTCTGCAGCCGTATCAATACATGTTGTTTGCCTTAATTACTCATTGAGTCACCGGGATTTTGACTCGTTACATATCTTCCTATAAAACTCACGACTCTTCTTGCTGCAAGAAACATCAGCAAATATAAGTACCTTTATCATATAGATGGGGTCCACAATGTTGAAAGATAAGAAAACAATGAGTATATAAATTGGTGAAAATACTAACCCTGAGAAAGCGCATCTGCCTTTAAGTGCTCAAGTAGTTCATCTGGTGTTTTCAATTTGAAGTGTTTTTCATTTTCCAAAATTAAGCTGGTTGTGTTTTCATGTATGGTTGGTTTCTCACTTTTAGATTTTTCCTCTTTAGGTAAGTAACAAAGAAATTAGTCTCCGTCTTGATCATTATCCTGCAAAACACAAAATATCACAAATGGATTACGTACTGACTACTGATGCATATGTGTGAAGTTTTATATATTGTTTTCATTTACACGAACAAAAAGTGATCAGTCTTATGTGTCGAACTCGATATCATATTTTGGTTCTCGAGAGTTGTGACTTAAACCACCTGAAAATCAACCATTTATTAACGTTTCGAAATCTGTATAGCAATTCATCAATCATGAGTTACTCAATACAAGCGCAACTAAATAACAACAGAAAGCCTTGCTACAATGGTTTTCCCTCAGACTTGTTGATTCCACAAAATGAATCGGCCACATGGCCTAAATGAATAGCACGTATGATAAAACCAAGAACTTGCACTTTCTGTAAAAATCAAATAATATATATTCAATGGTTGTACGTAGGGCGGGTTGATCCTGTTGACTAAATGGTCAAACCTTCTTTCATTAAGTTCAGGGACTATTTCTGCCTTTGCAGAAACCTTTCTAACACTAATATGTGTTTCTATCTTTATTTGTTATGTTTTGTATTGTGCAGGGACCTAAGCTGGACAAGAGCAAAGATGCAGTCTATATAAGGTCTTATCTGGAGCTAGGGTTTCATAATCATTTTTTATCATCTTCACCAAAGCTTTTAAAGTCTTTATGATATTCTTGTTATTCTTGTATTGACTGATCAATCATCTTGATCTTGTCTTGGTAGTATTGTATTAGATTGTTCACACCTGGTGGCAATCTTGATTCTTATCTTTTCTTGTATTGTAATCTGATACTCATTACTTTGAATCAAGGGATGGTTGGTTGGATTCAATCTTGGTGTTATAATTTCTACATGGTATCAGAGTCAGGTTCTTGTTATCATTCGGTCGGTGGTTTTTTAGATTCTAGGGTTTCGATTGGTTTTAGGGTTTCAATTGATTTTTTTGGGGTTCTTGAAATTGAAGTGAGATCTGGGTTATTCAAGGTTAATTCAACAATCTTTGTTGGGTTAATTGTTGTTTGTGGTTTGATTTGGTGAATTAGGGTTTGGATCTGAAAAACCTAAATTTTTCTGAATTTGGGGATTCTTGTTCTGGTGGTTTCTGGTGTTAATTGGGACCTGATTCATTCACAATATCTCTTAACTAAGTGAATTAAGAGTATTGTGAGTTCTTTCCGCATTTTGTTTTTTCATTATAGCACTGTAAGTGATTCCTTTTTCTTTAAGAATTACTTAGTTTTGGTTAAGAGGGTGCAAACGGTGTGACTAACTTCTTGATCTGCCTCCTTGCGAGGTGTGAATACCTGCTCTGGTCACACCCAGTCCTCTGGCTGGGCTTTGTAATTTCTTGGGTGTGAGCCTTTTTTTTTTTTTTTTTTTTTTTTTTTTTTTTTTTTTTTTTTTTTTTTTTTTTTTTTTTTTTTTTTTTTTTTTTTTTTTTTTGTTTTTTTTTTTTTTTTTTTTTTTTTTTTTTGTTTTTTTTTTTTTGTTTTTTTTTTTTTTTTTNTTTTTTTTTTTTTTTTTTTTTTTTTTTTTTAGTTTTTTGTTCTTTCTTGTTTGCTTATTGATTGTTTACCTGTTTGTCTATATGCTATTGTTTGTTTTTTCTTATCTGCTTGTGTTTCTTTATATTCTTTTATTACGGCTCCTGGTACTAGTGAGGTTGATTTGATTAGTAATCTTGATTTGGGTAATCCTTTGCATCTTCACTCTAATGATATTAGTACTACTTCTATTGTTTCTGTTAAGCTTACTGATATTGAGAATTATAGAGTGTGGTCTACTGCTATGAAATTAGCCATTAATACTAGGAATAAAACTGGTTTTATTAATGGTACTTGTCTTAAGGCTACTTATTTTTCTAGTGATGTTCTCTCTAATTAATGGGAAAGATGTAATTCTATTGTGCTATCTTGGATTTTGAACTCTGTGTCTGAAGATTTATATCTTGGTCAATTTTTTTTTTCTGAAAATGCTGCTGAAGTATGGTCTGAACTTAAGGAAACATATGATAAACTTGATGGTTCTATTATTGTGAGTCTTATGCAAAAGATTAATAACTTTAAACAAGGTGAATTAACTGTTTCTGAGTATTATCATAAGCTTAATTCCTTATGGAGAGAATTTGACATTATGACCAAATTGCCTAAGTGTACTTGTTCTGCTAGAGAAGATGTGTTAAAACATAATCAACTTATGAAACTTATGCAATTTCTTATGGGTCTTAATGAAATCTATCAGCCTATCAGAAGTAGTATTCTCTCTAGGGAAACTCTTCCTGATGTTAAGGATGCTTTCGTTACTGTCTCCAGAGAAGAGTCTCATAGAGGAATTACCTCTTCTTCTTCTGGTTCTGAATCTAAATCTCAAATTGATGGTTTTGTTTCTAAAACAAATTGGACTATAATGGAAATAAGAGATTTGATAATAAGAAGAATTCTGGTAACGATAATAAGAAGTTTGTTAATACTGGGAATAATAGTAATAATGTTAACAGAGGACCTAATCCAAACTTACAATGTACTAGTTGTGGTAAAATTGGTCACACTGTTGATAAATGCTTTGAAATTATTGGATTTCCTCCTGGTTATAATAAGAATCCTGGTCAAAAATAAACTAATTTCAAAACTTCTTATAATGTTAATGCTTCATTTATGGAAAAATGGTTCTTCTATGTCTTTTACTAATGAGCAGATGATGAAATTAATGAGTCTTATCAATGATATGCCTTCTAGTATGCAAGCCAATATGGCAGGTATACCCAGTTTTATGAATAATAATGTGTTCTTTAACATAAACTTTCATAAGTTTTATAACAGCAATGCTGCTTTGTGTAAAGTTAGCATTGGTTGGATTATTGATTCAAGAGCTAACCAACACATGACTATTAATACTATTAACATGTTTAGTATTATTGATATTTCTGATTTAAATCTTACTGTGGGACATCCTAATGGTACTCTTGCCAAAATCAAATATATTGGTAATCTAAAACTTTCTAATAAAGTGATCTAATATGATGTGTTGGTTGGTCCTGAGTACTGTGTTAGTCTTTTATCTGTTCACAAGCTTATTAAGGATAGCAGAATGTTTGTTGGTTTTGATGAATCTAAATGTTACATTCAGGATTTGACTCAAAACAAAATCATAGGGACTGATAGTGAAAATGGTGGCCTATACTTGTTTGATACTCCCTCTCCTAATAATTCTAAACATCAAACAATAGGTAATATGACTATTACTAGTTATGTGTCTAAATCTTTATGGCATAACAGACTTGGTCATCCTTCTGACCAAGCTGTGGATATGCTTCATTCTGATCTCAAGTTCACTAAAGGCTCTCATGTGTCTCCTTGTGACATCTGTCACAAGGCCAAACAGACCAGAGAACCCTTTCCATTGAGTGATCATAAGAGTTCTGCTATTGGTGATCTTGTGCATTTGGATCTTTGGGGTCCTTACAAGGTCACTAGTAGGGAAGGATTTAGATATTTTATGACTATTGTTGATGATTACACCAGGGCTGTTTGGATCTATCTTATTAAAACTAAAGATGAGGTTTACAACTTATTTGTTAACTATGTTAATCTGATTCTCAATCAATTTAATTGTGGCAATAAAATTGTGAGATCTGACAATGGTACTGAATTTATAAATAACAAAATGAGTAACTTGTTTAGCAGCCTTCGTATTGTGCATCAAACTACCTTTGCTTACACTCCTCAACAAAATGGTATTGCTGAGAGAAAGCATAGGCATCTCTTGAATGTGGCTAGAAGTTTGTTATTTCAAAGTGGTATTCCTCTAAGTATGTGGCCTGAATGTATTTTGACTGCTGGCTATCTAATTAACAGGTTGCCGTCTTCTGTTCTGAATGGGAAATCTCCTTTTGAGCTTGTATATGGTCAGAAACCAAAACTTTCTCATCTGAGAAGTTTTGGTTGCTTATGTTTCTCTTCTATTCTTAATAATTATGATAAGTTTTCTGCTAGATCTGAAAAATGTGTTCTTATTGGTTTTTCTACAACAAAAAAAGCTTACAAAGTTTATAGTCTTGATTCTAAAATGATTTTTTATTCTAGAGATGTTCAATTTTATGAAACTGTGTTTCCATTTAAAATGAATTCTAACCTGAAAACTGATCAGAATTCTGATACTTCTGTTAATGATCTTAATTTTTTTAATGAGAAACATCTTGATCCCAATGATGAAAGGAGAGGTAACAATACCACACCCAATGATGATGGTGGTGCCTCATCATGCCCTAGAAATACAAATATTTCTAATGATGGCGAGACTACTGGCACTGCAACATCAATGGGTGATAACACTCTATCTGAGGGAAATGTCCCTTCCAGTTCTGACTGTGATCAAGCTAATCCTATTCAGAACATAAGTCCAGAGCAGCCTGCTCTTAAGAGGTCTAGTAGACCCATTAAAGCTCCTGCTAGGTTTAATGATTTTGTTGTGAATAGTAATGTTAAATATGGACTTGAGAAATATGTTTGTTATTCCAACCTTAGTTCAGATAACTTATGTTTCTCTACTACTCTGAATAAAGCTGCTGAACCCTCTTCTTATGAAGAGGCTTCAAAAAATGTTAATTGGATTCAGGCTATAAATAATGAGATTACTGCTTTAAAAAGAAACAATACATGGACTGAATGTGATCTTCCTAAAGGAAGAATACCTGTTAGCAGCAAATGGTTGTGGAAAATTAAATATAAATCTACTGGTGAGATAGATAAATATAAAGGTAGGCTTGTTGCCAGAGGCTTTAGCCAGAGGGAGGGATTTGATTATATGGAGACTTTTAGTCCTGTGGTTAAAATGTCTACTGTTAGATGCTTGCTTAATGTTGCTATTTGTAATAATTGGAGCATTTTTCAGTTAGATGTTAATAATGCATTTCTTTATGGTGATTTAATTGAGGATGTGTATATGACTCTTCCCCCTGGTTTTGATGATTGTAAGTCCAAGGTTGTTAAGCTAAATAAGTCTTTATATATCCTTAGACAGACTCCTAGACAATGGAATGCCAAATTAACTTCTGCTCTTAGTGAAAATGGTTTTGTGCAGTCTAAATATGATTATTCTTTGTACACTAAGAGTTCTGGAAGTGTGTTTTTGGCTTTGCTTGTGTATGTTGATGATATTGTCACTACTGGCAATAATGTTGATGAGATTGAGAAATTTAAAGTGTTCTTAAAAACAAAATTTCAAATCAAAGATTTAGGGAAGTTAAAATACTTTCTTGGGATTGAAGTTTTGGATAATGAAAATGGGATTTGTCTCAGTCAAAGGAAGTATTGTCTTGATGTTTTATATGAATATGGTTTACTTGCTGCTAAGCATGTTGATACTCCCTTGCCTGAGAACACTACTTTAAATCCTATTGAAACTAATGATGATAAAGCTTTAACTAATATTGGTAATTAGCAAAAGCTTGTTGGAAAGTTGATTTATTTAATAACACAAGACCTGATATTGCTTATTCTGTGCATTGCTTAAGTCAATACATGCATGCTCCATTATAATCTCATTTGGATGCTGCTCTTAGGGTTTTAAGATACTTAAAAGGTTCCCCTGGTAGTGGTATTCAGATTAATAAACATCGAAATCTTAAACTTAAAGCTTATGCTGATTCTGATTGGGCTAGATGTCCAGTTACAAGAAAGTCTGTGTCTGGATATTGTGTGTTTTTGGGAGATTCTTTGGTGACCTGGAAAAGTAAAAAGCAATCCACTTTATCCAGATCATTTGCTGAAGCAGAGTATAGAAGCATGGCTTCTGCTACTTGTGAAATTATTTGGTTGTCTAATTTGCTTGGTGACATGGGTGTTAAAAACTTGTTGCCAGTTGTTTTGCATTGTGACAATAGTTCTGCTTTACAAATTGCTGGCAATCCTGTTTTCCATGAGAAAACTAAGCATTTTGAAATTGATGTTCATCTTGTTATAGAGAAAGTCTCTGCTGAGGTTATAAAAATTAAGAAAATTCATACTTCTCAGCAGATTGCTGATATTCTGACTAAAGCTCTGGGTATTGAACAACATAAGTTGTTGTGTGATAAACTTGGTATGTTGGACATGTTCAGGGTTGAAGGTTTGAGGGAGGGTGTTGACTAAATGGTCAAACCTTCTTTCATTAAGTTCAGGGACTATTTCTGCCTTTGCAGAAACCTTTCTAACACTAATATATGTTTCTATCTTTGTTTGTTATGTTTTGTATTGTGCAGGGACCTAAGCTGGACAAGAGCAAAGATGCAGTCTATATAAGGTCTTATCTGGAGCTAAGGTTTCATAATCGTTTTTTATCATCTTCACCAAAGCTCTCAAAGTCTTTCTGATATTCTTGTTATTCTTGTATTGACTGATCAATCATCTTGATCTTGTCTTGGTAGTATTGTATTAGATTGTTTACACCTGGTGACAATCTTGATGCTTATCTTTTCTTGTATTGTAATATGATACTCATTACTTTGAATCAAGGGGTGGTTGGTTGGATTCAATCTTGGTGTTATAATTTCTACGGATCCCAATGAGCTAGAGGAAGGACGAATAACTAGTACTCCCTCCGTCTCATATTAATTGTCCTATTTTGACTTTTTCAGTCTTTCTTGTAAAACTTTGACCTTAAATACTTCTTTTTGTATTATATAATACTCGATAAAAATTATACCAAAGAAAATACATTGAAAACACAATCCATTAATATATTTTGCATCAAGTATTATATAACACAAAAAGATATTGTTAAGGTCAAAGTTCGGAAAGAAAGACTTTGAAAAGTCAAACAGGACAATTATTATGGGACAGAGGGAGTATTAATTAAAACATATAAGACCGTTGGCCTTAAACAAGTCAAATGTAAAAAGCCTACCGGTCATTTAATTTTTCAGGTATCTTATGTGCTTGAAAGAGTACAATTCACCATTCATAAGAGCCTCGCTCAACATATTATCAGCAAATAGAACATACAAGATATTATGTAACAATCACTGATGAGTGTGTAAATACTCATCATTTTTACCTAATCTGAACTGCCAAAACATCCAAAAACACCCAATAATGCATCAAAATAGTGAAAATATTCCAAAAGTGTGTTTTATATGTTGTAGATGCAAAATGTTTGAAAACAAATGAAAAACGAACAAAGTTTGCACAATTGGCAGTTTCAGTCCCTCAACTTTCACAAATTGTCAAATCTAGTCCCTGGTTATTTCAAATCATGCAAAATATCATAAAAGGTCCTTGGGGATTCATAAGTTGTCAAAAAAAATCCTTTGAATATCAAAAATCACAAATTTACAACTTTGGTCCCCCAAGTTTGAAAAATGTCAAAAATAGTCCTTGGTGATTTAAAAAGTGAAAATAATCAAAAATAAACCTTGTACTATTCATAAATGACACAATTGGTCCTTGTGGTAAAATTTTGGAAAAATTACATGTTTGGTCCCTGAAGTTTCACAAGTTGGCAAAACAAGTCCCTGAAGTTTAAAAAGTGAAAAATATCAAAAAGAACCCTATACTATTCATCATATGGCAAGAATGGCCCTTGTGAGTACTTTGGAAAAATCACAACACCAAACCCTCAAGTTTCAGCAAATTACAACTTTGGTCCTTGTGATAATTACAAAACCAAACGGCCCTTTTTACTTCATAACCCAAAAATCCAAATCCAACCCATCCAGTCCAAACAATCCAATCCCTAAACCCCTTGGCCTGTTTTCTTTTCTTGGCCCAAAACCCCCAAGCCCAAAACACCCTTAGTTATAATAAACCCAAACCCCGGTCAAATAAGTCAAACCCCACACCCCCGTCCCTTCCCTCTCACCCCCACCCCTGCAACTTGCACTGTACCNCCCTCACCCCGTTCCTACCTCTCCCCCACCATCTCCACTTGCAACCTGCAACCCATCACTTCCATCACCTCTCCCACCATTCCACCGCCCAAACCTAACCCACTACCCCCCACAATAAATGCCACCCCCCTTGCGTTATAACAGTGCAATTTGCACCTTCTCTTTTTGGCGCCAAAATTACGTGGACGGCTAGGATTGAGTTTGAAGGATCCAAGGGTGGTGGGAATTGCTCAGAAGACCCCAAGAACCCTAGAAGACCTCTATAAAAGGAAGAAGATGCAAGAAGAAAGAGTAGTAGTCATAATTAGTTTAAGCTTATGTCGAATTTATGTAATTTCAAATTCTAGTTGTTAATTTCAATCAAAGAAAGTTGTAATCTGTTTCTAAGTTGTAATTTCATCTTTTGTTAATCCAAATTCCAAGTTCTAAGTTAAATTTCAGTTTCATCATTTCAAAATTCAAATTTCTGTTTTAGCTCAAATGGTGTTCTAAGCTTTAAGTTTCTGTGTTATAAGCTCACTTAGGTGTTAATTAGTTATAAGAAAACTTAAAAAGTAAAAAAAATCAGAAAAACAAATATCACAGGGTACCTTTGCTATTTGGACATGGAATGCTTTGGAAGTGGTCTAAATGGATTGGCCAGATGGACTTTACCTAGCTTATCTTTGATAAGCTAGGAGCTTGTAGAGCATAGAGATACCCTGGTTAAGCCAGAGGTCAAGGTTTCTAGTTCTTATCTTTTAATTTTCAGTTTTCAAGAATTTCTAGCATTATCTTTGTTTGGTAGATTCAAGTGTTCATTCTTGTTAATTTCTGTTTAATTGTGTTTAAAATAAGTTAGTATAAGCTCATTTAACAGATTCATGCATTAGAATATCATTCTGCTTCTTTAATCTTATTTTTCATCAAAATAGAGGTGTTTGGTTCAGATTGATTCTCTGAGTTCTAGCCATAGGGTTCAATAGGGATTGGAAATGAAATATTCTTGTTGTTTTGAGTTCTTTGGTTGGTATTGAACCTGAATCAAAAGAAAAATAACATTTTGGAAATCATTTGCTCATATAAAATAGCCCTTAAACTTGTCTGTTTGTACATTGGGTTCCCCTGTGCACAGTTTTACTAGTCAAAGTTCATAAGCTCACCAAAGCCCATCTGTAGTACTTAGCTTGAGATTTTTAGTTTTTTGTAAAGCTCACCCACCATTTTCATTAATCCAAGTCTTGTATTTCATTTTCTAGATAATCTCATAAGACTGCTCATAGCTTTTTGTTTGGCAAAAATTGATAGTGCATATTGAGTCAGTGTATACTGCCTCTTTTCACCCAACTTCACAAGCTTGCCATAAGCTCATCAGTGGGTCCCACCCCTTGAGGTTTAGCTTTTTGGAAAGCCCATAAGCTCAGCTTATTGGATTTATCCATCATTTGGACTTTTGATCACTCCTGTGGGCCCCACAAGGTCTGCAAGTTTGTCCCAAGTCTGTTTGTCACTGTGGTAATTAGAATTGCTTATTTGTGCTTATTTGCTTATTCTGGCATGGATTGTTGTTGATTTAAGTTCATTTAGGTTCAATTAAATTGTTTGTAACTTATTTAATCATCTGTGATCACTGTGTGGTTTATTTTTAGCTTTTGCATAGCTAGTTTGACCAAAATCAAACTGCTTTTCCATTTAGCTTGCAAATTGCTTATTTTTGAGCTTAAGCAAAAGTGTTTTTACAAAAGTTGTTCATTTTCAGTGTGTAAACTAGTTCCAAAAAGAAAATTCCAAAAATAACCACTTTTTAATAAAAGTGATAGTTTCTATTTAATATTTTTAAATTTTAATTTCTAATTTTAAATTTAATTAAGTAACATTAAGTTTTTATAATTTTCTAAATTACCTTGTTGAATTAAGTAGTTGTGGTAGTTTTCTTACGATTTTCTGTGATCATCTTGTATTTATTAGATTTAATATTAGTTTATTTAGTAATTAATTAAAACTGTTAATTAAATTAAATCTGTAAAAATTTGTTCTACAGTAGTACTTTTTTATATTGTTCCTTGAATCCTTGCATGATTTTGTGTTTGTAGTAATTTTCCTAGAATTTTTACTGTAGTCCTTGTAATTTTTATATTTAATTTTATTTAAATTAGTTAAAACATAAAAACCAAAAAGAAATTAGCATAGTTGTTAGAATTTAATATAATTTTCATTTTTATAATTTTCCTAGTTTTTTAATCTTAATTAGAACCTTTAAAAATTATCTTTGTAATTTTCTCTTTTCATTTTCTAATTTTCTCCTTTTAAATAGTTTAATTAGACTTTAAATATTAAGTAAGTTTTTAATTTATAAAATCTCCACAAAAAGACAAAAATATTTCTTTTTAATTTTTACAAATCTTTTAAGTCATTTTAGATTTTTAGAAAATATTTTTGTAATTTTCTAAGTTAAATTTGTAATAGAAATCTTTTAGAATTAGTTTAAATAGATTTTAATTAAATTAAAATAGTTTTAATTAAATAATTAATATTAAGTTAATATAATATTAGTAAAATATTTTCTTTTTAGATTTTAATTTTCTTTTAAGTTTAAAAGTTTTAAAATTTTCATTTTACACACTTGTAGTTTAGAACTTGTCACATTTAGTCCTTATACTATTTTCAGTTACGTTTTTAGTACTTTTTGTTACATATTTGTTATATCTGATTGTTGTGCATCTTAATA